>JBBPSI010000053.1:0-140788 GCA_038093515.1 Butyriboletus loyo
GTTCCCCTTATTGTAAAGTTATCGCAGATTCTATTTCTTCATCAAACCTTACTTCTTGTTGTACTATAGAGCCTGGAGTTGCTGAAAAAGTACCTGCGGCATTTCACGACTACTTAGACGTTTTTTCCGAAGACGAGGCAGCAAGAATGCCCAAGAGGAAGCCATGGGATCATGCAATAGATCTCAAACCCGATTTTGTACCAAAAAAGGGTCGTGTTATCCCCATGTCCGACGAAGAACAAGACCAAATCCGGAGTTTTGTGGAAAAAGAATTAAAAAAGGGTTACATAAGACCGTCAAAATCACCACAGACGGCCCCCGTGTTCTTTATTCCCAAGAAAACAGGAGAAAAGCGATTGGTCATGGACTATCGATATTTAAACAATGGAACCATTAAAAACGGTTACCCGTTACCCCTTATCCTGCAGTTGATTGATAGGCTTAAAGGTGCCGATATCTTTACTGCACTGGATCTCCGATGGGGATTTAATAACATCTGTATTAAAGAAGGAGATGAATGGAAAGCTGCATTTGTAACGCCAATCGGAGCTTACGAACCCACCGTTATGTACTTTGGGCTTACCAACTCCCCGCCTACCTTCCAAAATATGATGAACAATATTTTCAACGACATGTATGCTTGCGTCATTATTTATATCGACGACGTTATGATATTCACAAAAGGGAAAACGAGGGCAGAACATGAGGAAAAAGTAAAAGAAGTACTCCAACGTCTTCGAGAAAATGATCTATATGTAAAACCAGAAAAATGTGTATTGTCTGCGGACAAAGTGGACTTTTTAGGAATGACAGTTTCCAGAAACGGTGTTGAAATGCAGTCGAAGAAAACAGATGCCATCTGAGACTGGCCAATGCCCTCGCGTCTGAAGCAAGTTCAAGCATTCCTGGGACTATGTAACTATTATCGAAGATTCATCGAGGGCTTTTCAGAAATTGCCTGACCCCTCAATAACTTAACGAAAAAAGATACTCCTTTCAAGTGGGGTAACGACGAACAAATGGTGTTTGACACGCTGAAAAGGAAGTTTCACACAGCGCCCCTATTAGCCTACCCAGATCGAAACAAGGAGATGCGAGTAGAAACGGATGCTTCGGATATAGCAGTGGGCGCCGTCCTTTCTGTAAAAGGAATGGATGACCTTTGGCGACCCTGTGCATTTCTCTCCCACTCTTTCGATGCTGCAGAACGGAATTATCCGATTTACGATAAAGAACTGCTGGCAGTAATACACGCCTTGGAAGAATGGCGACACTATTTAATCGGCAGAGAAGGGTTTGAGATCTGGACTGATCACAAGAACCTTGAGTACTGGAAGAAGCTTGATGCTGTGGTGTTATGCAAGCAACGCACGGTCGAATGCCAGTACGAATACCCTTTCACACGAGGTCCCACCACAGTTGCTGCGCTACACAAAGCACAGGCAGAGATGATCTGGAGTTCTAGCTTAATCCTCAACTGTTGCCAGCGAATAGACAAGTGGTTAAAACTAGGGAATCCTAGTCTAACCACGAGCCCTTTTATATTGTACAAGGATGCGCACAGACCATGCTGTGCGTGTGAGGAACTACTATACATGGATAGACTAAAGAAGAGAAGCGCAACGGTGATTAACCACACGAGGCGCGGGGATCAAAAAGAAGAGAAGTAAACGGAGATTAAATACATGTGTCGTGACGTCATAGAGTCTAGGCCTGGTCTAGGCCATGACATCATATGCTTAGTCAGCAATGGATCACATGTAAGTTCCCACGATCACGTGCGCTATGTCACGTGACCTTTGAAGTTGAAATCGACTAAGTCCAAAGTGTACGAAGTGTACGAATAAAATGTTATGATTATAACATGTGGAACGGAATTATCCGATTTACGATAAAGAACTGCTGGCAGTAATACATGCCTTAGAGGAATGGCGACATTATCTAATCGGCAGAGAAGGGTTCGAGATCTGGACAGATCACAAGAACCTTGAGTACTGGAAGAAGCCACAAACGCTATCGGGAAGACAAGCACGATGGCATGCGCTTCTCCAGGAATTCAATTATTTATTCATTTACAAACCAGGCTCAACCAATGGCAGAGCAGATGCGCTATCGCGTCGAGCAGACCACGGTGAAGCCGTTATGGACCATAATACCAATATTACGGTACTTCCACCAAACCTTTTCCTTAATAAAGTTTCTCTTTCTTCTTCCTTTTATGATACCTTACAAAAAGAATCCGAAAAAGAAAAACAAAAAGAAATACCTGGATTTCATTACGATACAGAACAATCTGTATTTATTAATGAAAAGAAAAAAGTCTTCGTGCCTAAGGCACTTAGGATACAATTACTTAATATCTGCCATGATTCGCCTATAGCTGGACATTCGGGTCAGGCCCGAACAGCTCATCTTCTTACACGGCATTTCACATGGCCAGGTGTTACAAAGGACATTAAACATTATGTAGACAGCTGTCAAGCGTGCACCCTCACGAAGGGTAAGCAAAAAGCACTGGCAGGAAAACTGTTACCACTTCCCACAGCTAGTCATCCATGGGAAGACATTTCCGTTGATTTTGTTACCGGATGTTACAGTTTTACCCCTAAGCGTACCCCACCACTCGTTTTCCCACGCTTACGCGTCCCCGCCGCCCCCGCTGTCTTGCGATGCCGCCCATCGCCCGCTCCCAGTCGCCTAGTGGACGTCATCCACTTCCCCGCTCGTTCCTGCAAGTCTCAGTGACGCTACACTGAGATAGCCCCTGTCTTGTCGCCCCGTCGGGCCGGACCTTCAGCTGAGCTGTCGCGTCCCTTCTTCTTTGACCAATGACATTTCTTACATCACGTGACTAGCACGTGACTAGATTACGACGCGTCAGTACCTTCGCGTCGAGACCCGTATCCAAGGGCTCCGCCGTTCGCGCACCCTTCGCCCTGTGGGGCTCGCCTCATGGACATCGTCACTTCGCCTTCAGCACTTCTTATTCGCTGACGATGTCGCCATCTTACTCGGAGCATAGCTCCCTCGTTACCGGCACTTTGCCGCTTCCCCTTTCGCCGCTATGACTCAGACAGACTCATAGCCCTTAGCCCTTCGCTGCCACGCACAGCTCGGTCTGTGCACGATAGACATTAGTATATATACTCGCACTTAGAGTAGTACGAGTTCTTTAGCTAATTCTACGCATCTACCAAGTGCATAGTAATCTAGCAATATACCCATCTCTTGCCGATAAAGCCGATAAGAGCCTGCTCGATCTCGTCTGGTCGCCACCACACAAGATCTCGCCGACACTTGCTTTGCAAGACACCCGATAGCGTCGTTCACGCGAGTCGGCCATTTCCTTATTAGGCTCGAGCCCCTAGTCAAGTGCTCGCTGCTAGTTATTGTGCGCTATCAGCGTAACACCGGACTTCCTTCTTCGAACGGCTTTGATGCCATCTGTACGATAGTGGATCGCTTCTCCAAAGAAGTCGTTTATGTCCCTTGTAAGATGACTACCTCTTCTAAGGAGTTAGCAGTTATTTTTAGAGACAATGTTTGGTGCGTTCACGGACTCCCTTGTACTATAGTTTCAGATCGTGGACCCCAGTTTGTATCGGACTTTACCATGGAGCTTTGCAAGCTTCTTGGCATTTCCCAGAAGATCTCTACGGCGTACCATCCGCAATCTGATGGACAAACCGAACAGATAAATAGGGAGATGGAACAATATTTACGTACCTACGTGGCTAAAAAACAAGAAGCTTGGGCCGATTGGATCAAGATCGCCCAGTTCAACCATAATAATTCCCTCACCACTGCCACGGGTACAATTCCATTCTCTATCACACGTAATTATTATCCTAGAGTTGGGTTCGAAAAGTCTTCCAACACGCTAGCCGGAGATTTCGCACGCAGTGCCGGGAAAGCACATGCCGAGGTTAAAGAAGCATTGGAGGAAGCTCGCAAGCGCATGGTATCGCAGGCCGATAATAGACGATCGGATGCGCCCGATTACAAAGTGGGAGATAGTGTGTGGCTTAGTACGGAGAACCTTAAACTGCCGTACACTGCACGAAAACTCACACAGCGTTGGATTGGTCCTTATCGGATCAAGGCACTCAAACCAAACGCTGTCGAACTTCAGCTGCCGAGCAGCATGCGGATTCATCCCGTAGTCAACATTTCTCGGGTTAAACCCTACCGAGAAACCCTTCCAGGACAGCCCGTTCTACGTCCAGACCCAGTCAATGTCACGGATGAAGGATACTCGGAATTCGAGGTTGATTACATAGTCGCATCACGGATGAAGCGCAGGAAGTTGGAGTATTTAGTGCACTGGAGGGGCTATGATGAAACGGATCGCACGTGGGAACCAGTATCCAATCTGGAAAATTCGCAGGACGTAATCACGGATTATCACCATGCCCACCCTTCCGCCCCTCGACCCCTTCGTGGCCTATCACTTTTTGAATTTTCTTCTCTGTTTAAAGAGTACGGTCCTGAGCACGGAACTCCCTATCAAGGAACTCGCTTGGAATACGAGTCCTAGGGGGGGAGGTGTTATAATTGTATCTCTTATAACTATCTTTTGCATTCGGACTTCGTCATATTTCTCTTTCAAAGGTCACGTGACTTAGTGCACGTGATCGTGGGATTATACATGTGACCACAAGCTGACTAAGCATATGATGTCATGGTCCAGACTGGCCCAGACTCTATGACGTCACGCCTCATGTATTTAATCTCCGTTTGCTTCTCTTCTTTTTGATCACCGTCGACTTCTATTTCTCATCATCGTCGACCCGTGACTCACTTCGTATATACTTGTATAGTAACTAGTCTCACGCACTGCTTGGTCTGTGCACATTCCCTTGTAATATAAAAGGGCTTGTGGTTGCGGCTAGGATTCCCTAGCTTTAACCACTTGTCTATTTCGCTGGCAACAGTTGAGAGATTAAGGTCTAAGCTATTCCTCATTACCATCGCCAGTACTTGTGTAGTACTGCAACAGTTGCGGAACCTTGTGTGCCTTGATAACTTCGTTGTCATAACACATAACCTTTCGGAATTGGTAAAGTCTGAGCAGGCGCACCAAGGGCAACGAAGGATGCAAGGGTAAACCTATCAGTGGAAAGACTCACTGATAATACGAGAGTGAGAGTATCACAAACAGAGTATAAGGAGCAAGGCTCAACTTAGAGATATCGCAGTAGTGATGATAGAACTGAAAGATCTAGAGAAAAGCAACAAGCAATAAGGGCTGTCTTATATACAGTACATGAGTGTTTGTACTTATGTTCTGTATAGTACCTTTATAAGGTATAGTATGAAATACATGATGATATGATAGAGATAAGAGATAAGACTAAGCATATCATCCAATAGCATATCGTCCAATAGCATATCGTCCAATAGCATAATAAGAGCTATTTGTAATGTGATAAGCATGACAGAGTCTAGACAATGATGTCATATAGACTCATCTAGAAACATAGTGGCTGTAAGTGAAATACAGAAATAGAACACTACCGTTTCAACAGCAACAGCCTGCTGTGGATCTAGACCTGCATTGAGGAAAGGTTGGCATTCTTCTTCAAAGTCTTCAGAGGCATAATCTGGTAAGCGAGCAAAGTTTGGGTCATCCATCAGGAGGAAATGAGAGGGGACAAGAACTAAAGAGTGACTTTCAAAAGAATGCAGACAGCGAAAGACGAAGAACGTGTGGAACTGCCGCACTACAGAGCTGGATGCAGCAAGCTGAGTCCGCGGGTGGCGAGAAGCAAAAGAGACAGCGCCATCTCGTTAGCTCATGCACGGACTAAACTCTAGGAAAGTCACGTGCCTCGACTGACCTAGAGCGCCATCAAGCCTTATTATGCACTTCCCCTCAATATTTGTGATTGTGCAATATGTTCTGTGTATCATAATGTCCCTTTGCCTCGTGTGTTGACCTTGAACATTTTGCCATCGTGGCGACGGAGTGAATTGCCAACTGCCATCCTCGCAAATATCCTGTTGCTCAGTAGAGGTCTGCCGAACGTTGATAAAACTCTGTTGCAACGTTGACAAGCCGACTCCAGACTCTCATTCAATCATGTCACCGGTGATAGATCAATATTCAATCTTCCTCCGTGTCGACGTCAGCTTCAGGTTGCGGCTGAGATTGGGATCGCATCGGAGTGACGTTGTCGCGCTCGAACCGGGACTTCGCATCAGCCTCCTGAATTATGCGTGAAGCTTCCAGCACCTCATGCTTCACCCTTTTATTCCCATTTCATCCCCACCCTCGTTCTTCCTAGGCCATCGTTTTTCGCAGGCCTACCCGACCCTTCGATCACCTCAGCGCTCCATCTCTGCCTGTTCCCCACCGTTGCGAAGGCCACCTTCGGACACACCCTCTTTCGCCAGTTCCTCCGGCGTCCGTATGGGCGCCACCATATCCGGCTGCTCCTCAAACGACTCCTTGAACGACGCCACGGCGCGTGAATGGAAAGGCGAGGCAACTCCGTTTGCACAAAGCGAGGAACAGGCGGGGAAGTTGGGGACGTCAGAAGCGAAGAGAAGGAATCCTGAGGACGAAGAATACCCATTTCCCGAGTGACGAATTCTCCAAAGGTGGCGTTCTTGTGCTACCGACACATCAAAATTTATGCATCGTATTTATGGGTTGTGAATTCGTCGACTCAATCAGGATGCGACGCTGTCCACTCCGCAGAGGTCATCGAACCAGGTGAAGTCGGTGACGAAGCTCATCTATGTTCATCGAGGCTGCATTCCACCCAATTAACAATAGTAAACACACGATGATTGATGCGCGGGGAAATCCTATGACAGCTGACGTCGCCATGTGCATCCGTCGTGAACTGAGCCCTGCAGCCAAGATATTACGAGCACTCACGAGGTAAGACTATCCGCGGCAACGAAGGCGAGTTTCACCAGTGTCGATCGACTGTCAAGTCTTCGAAATGAGATCGCGTAGATGGGATCCGAGCAAGGATAAGCGCCAAAGACACGAGGGACCCGCGTGCGCAGACCATTTCGAGAATAAGGAAACGTGTTTATACAGCAACTGTGCGCACCTCGAGTAAACCAACAACACCTTGTTCCTCGACATTTCAATACCGACAATTGTGTACCATTAGCGAGAATGTCGTCAATGAATGCTGGTGTGTAGCAGCTCCCAGGAGTCGTTGGGCAATACTGACATTTCAGTAAGACCAAACGATGATACTTGACACTGGTCGCTCTGATTCGGTGAGGGGAGTTACATTCCAGCCTGATGGAAAGCATCTCGTGGGCGGGAATGAAGATGGGATTCGGCGATGGCGACTTGAAGATGGTCGAGAGGTCGCAAAGCAAACAGAAATGACATTGAAAGCCATTTCTGTTTCGAGGGACGACAAATGGATAGTTTGTGGGACCCAACGTGGGGCACATGTGTGGGATACAGAGATGCATGAAAAGGTCATCGAGGTGGAGGGCACAAACTGGGTGTGTGCAGTCGATGTCTCCCCTGATTCGACCAGCTTTGCCACAGGGACTGTGGACAACCAAGCGAGCGTTTGGAGCATATCAACTGGGGAGAGACTCGTCGGCCCACTCGAACACGATAATTCAGTCTTCGGAATCAGATTCTGTCCCAATGGCGACCGCATCGCCACTGCCTGCTATGTAGGCTCTAGCATCCGCATCTTTGACAGTGGCAATGGGGACGAGCTCATCAATATCAAGACTCACGAACTTCCTGGCGATCTTCTGGCCACTCCACTTGCTTGGTCAAGTGATGGTCAGCACGTTTTTTCTACATTCAACGACAACAAAATCAGGTCCTTTGACGTGTCCACTGGCTCCCAGCTTGCTGAATCATTGGTTCTCCATGACGGCAATGACAACGTTCTCTCTATCGCTCTGGCCGTCAACGGAAAATTCATTGTTACATTTGCTCGCTATTCAATCTTGTTCCTCGACACCTCGACACTGACTCAAATAGGGGATGTCATTGAGGATAGCAAACAGACAGTATGGTCAATTGCTGTTTCCCCAGACAGCAGCTGTGTCGCAGCTGGAAGAGAAGATGGCAAAATTGACATTCATGATCTCAGCAAGACTCTCCCTGAGGTGTATGGTCCTTTTCATGTAAGTATTTGTGCCGCATCATAGTCCTGACATGTCAGATAAACCCCAGTCTGCTGTTCTGTCAAAATATGTAGACATCCACTCCTGAGGAAGTACAGCAAGACGAACAACCATCCACATCAGCAGTAAGAGTTTACCATTCCGTCACCAAAACAACTGCACTGACTCCATTGCGTGCATACAACAGGGAGCTCCTGGGAATTCCGGTCCACTCAAGTCTAAGGGACGCAGCAAAGACGACGATGACGATCTCAACGTACGTGTTTGTTCGTTTCTCCCTAGAAGCACATTTTCATGATGGCATAGGTCGAGGTGCCGTCGAACACGCCCGCTCCTCAATCATTCAACTATGACGAGGTTGGTGATCGCTTTTATTCTTCTCTTCCCTCCGTGTTGACGCTGCTGAAGGCACCATCCCCGACCTCCTCGCCCTCCCATGCGGCACGTGTAGATGAAAATCTCAGCACTGTTGACTCACCCCAGGGCCCTTCAATATTCAAAAAGTGGCTACAGAGGAAGAAAAACAAGGACACCACATTACATAACCCCGATCGACCCTCTGGAAAGTCGCACCAGCCCGTCGATCGTCGATCACCCTCCCACTCCCCGGTGAGAGTGGATGCCGCAAACGAAGGACCTTCGTGGATGGCTGCAGGTCAACGTCGACGCGTGAGTGCTCCTTGATACACGGATGGATATCATGTGTCTAACATATTTTCTCAGCGAGTGGTCGCGAAACCCGTCGTGAAATAGCAGGTTCGTTATTCCTTGAAGCTGTGCGCAGGCACTCATCACACGTTGCAGCGCAAATCGCCCGCCAAGGTTGCTGTTACCAAGCGCCCCAATACCGATGTGTCTCATAGTGGACAAGGTCCTGCGGATCCAAACGAAACTGGCCCAGTGCGTTTTTTTCTGGTGATGGCAGAGCTCGTCACGACAGCTCACGTCCTATTAGGCGCAACAAGGGAACGATCCATCTCAACTTTCGGTCACGAGGGTCCATGTAATGGTGCGTGTAGTTTGCTTTAGTTTCGATTCTGACACTCAAGGTGGATCAGCATGAACAAGGAGAAGGCGATGCCACCCTTGCGATCAGGCTACCCGCGTGGATGTTCTGTATTCGCTCAGGTGCACACGATGAGACCCATTGATTCGGGTGATTCCATGTCGACTTGGGAGTATGTGTACTCTCTGAATTTGTGTCGCTTGCCACACTAGATTGGGTCCTAATAACCTCGTCCGCGATCGAGTTCGTCGGGGTATTCACTCAGCTGACATTGGCACAGTCTACAGCAAGTCGGAATTAGAGTTGTTGCAAACCTTCAGAGTGTCTACTAAGACGAGCATGTGCGATATCGCCTTTCCAGCACGGTACTCTGTCATGCTGCGACCTGGTGAAACAACACTCTTCCTCCATGTACTACTATCTTTTGCAACTCTGCCCAATCACCTAAACACTTCATCCAGCGAGAATTCAGGCAACATCTTGCTTTGGGGCTGGCTGGTGGTCGGGTGTAGCACGGGCACCGTGGCGGCGACCAACCAGCCCTTTTCGGCCAGCGTCGATATAACCCGATCTACGAGTCGATCCAAGGACGTCTAGAGAAAGTAGATATACGAACAGAACATACAGGTACTCATATCGACGACAGCGAGCATATCAAGAGAATCATAAAACGGATCTGATAAGTTGGCGGGACGAGAGGCACAACAACAGTGCTGCGAGCTCGACCGCCGGACGTTCACGAGAAAGACATGAGTCGAAAGAGAAACAAGAATCGCAGAAAGAAGCGGTCGATAGCAAAAAGAGTGTCGTCCAACTAAAAGAAGTCGTTAAAGCGCGTCCAAGTCATCCGCGCATTGTCTATGAGCGCGTCTCCCTGTACCTGGACAGTGGCCGTGCTCTCCAAGGCGACCCTCCTGTATTCTGCACATTCTGGCAGGTCGTTGTGACCAACAGTGCACCAAACGATTGTCGCAGTCGAGCCATACTCGATACCGATCTATAAGCCTACCTCCTTGAGAAGTTGGAGGTCGGCATGCGGAAATTATTATGTCATTTGGGATTCAACAGCCCTCGTGGACTGTGGTATAAGCGGTAAAGTGTCTCACCATGAAACCGTCATGTTGGTTCAAATGCTGGTTATAGAATAGATGATACCCCCACAACGCGCTCTTCGTTGCTCCGTCTGCGAAACTTGCGAGATCAAAGTAGACGGGTGCACATTCCAGCAGCCTGTATACCCCGCCATCAGAGTCGGCATCCCGACGGGAAATACAACCAACTAAACAACGTACCATTCAGGCCGGACATCTGTCACCGTCCGGATATAATGTCTCGTCGTAAGGATGAACTCATTGTAGATGACCCATTCCGGCTGTGTATGCAGACCGCAAGACGGGTGTAAACCAACGACCTAGCGCCGTCATCCTGTGATTATACTCTTACCACAAAAAACAAAGAGTAAGCTCGACATACTTGATTGTCTTTGATTGCTAGATAGTTGCCCTTTTCACCTAACTTGTGTGCGACTTGCATAAAGAAGCCACAACACAGCACTTTCCTAATGTTGATGCAGCTATTTCTCTCGTCTGCGGTGGACAGAAGCGCTAGTTCGTAGCGCTCCATAATATGCTCCAGCTGTTGACGGGCCTTCTCAGCTTCAGCAAGTGCATGTGCAGAAATATAGTTATTCTCAGCCCAACTGCTATCGCCCTTGTCTGCGCGACATGTGAACGATCGATGCAGAAAATATATCGCAAATAATTGCTTACTTTGCATATAAGAATTGTACACGTTGAGCAAAGTCAAGTGATCGCCATCTGGAACGCTAAGTAAAGCCTTCGCAGCGGCTGCCTCTTTACGTCGATCATCTGGTCGAAGCCATACACTCGGCACTGCAGTCGAGATAAGTATCCATTCAGGGCACAAGAACAATTCTAAGCATTACCGGACAGCATTGCGGTGATCGTCAGAATCTCGTTGCTACAATGGAACTTGGGGCTGCATATAAGCATCTTCGAAAGCTGGAGGTAACATCATCGAGTGTCCCCAGGAACGTATAAATGACCACGCACCTGAGGATCCAGCGGGAACTCGGCCATGATGCTCCCCAGTGCAGTAAGGTTGCCATCGTCGTCCAGCGCAGCCAGATAGTTCAATAATTCCAGAGCTCGCATGAGCGTTTCTGGTGCAGGAGCATCTACATAATGGAACCGGACAAGATCCTAGACACAAACACATGAACAACCACATATCGACGTCACCAAATACTCGTGCCTTGATTCCCGCCTTGACTAACTGTAACACAGTATTTGCCAAGTTGCTCCTGAGAATTTCTGGGTATGTCTCTTCCTCAAGCTCGGACCTAAAGTCTTTTTCAGTGTACAACCTGAAGCACTTTCCAGGACGTGTTCGCCCGGCACGTCCAGCTCGCTGCTGAGCCGAAGTCTTCGATATCGGGCTCACCAGCAAACTCACGACTCGTATGCGCGGGTTATACACCCCTTGCTTAGAAAAGCCAGGATCGACAACGTAAACAATGCCGTCGATTGTCAAGGACGTCTCCGCAATATTCGTCGAGACGACCAATTTTCTTCCTGGAGGACCACCGGGTGTCTGAGCTGGTGGAGGGGGGTCGAATATTTGTTGTTGTTGTTGAGGTGGGAGGGACGAGTAGAGTGGGATACAGATGAGAGGACCGACAGACTCTGAATGTTGGTGGACAAGATTGTCGACTTCTAGTTTAATTTTCCGACAAGCATATTCTATCTCCTCCTCTCCGGTCAAGAAAAGCAAGATATCACCCGGATCTCCCCTACAGTGAATCATTAAAACCGTCTGCACAGCTGCCTCGACGTAATCAGGCTCAGGCTCCTGCGTATAATAGACTTCGACAGGGAACGTGCGTCCGGATACCTTGAACAATGGAGCGATAGAACCTTCCTTTATAGCGAAGTATTCCTGAAACTTGAGCGCGTGGAGGGTGGCAGACATGATAATGATTTTCAGGTCAGAACGTCTCTTAGCGAGGACCCTCAAGAGACCCATGAGGATATCAGTGGCCAGTGTTCGTTCGTGAACTTCATCGAGGATGATGGTCGAATAGCGGGAAAGATCGGGATCGTTCATGGCTTCGCGAAGAAGCATACCGTCCGTCATGTACTTGAGGAACGTGGTACCAGCCTCGGTCATGTCTTCGAAACGTATCGAGTAGCCCACCTGCAGCCCAAGTTGAACTAGTAGATATTGCAAACATAACCAGGCATGATCATCTAGGGTTGGTAGTAACTCACCGTCCATTTCGTCTGCAACACGCCTGGCAACTGACATGGTAGCAACACGTCGTGGTTGCGTACAAGCAACGATCTTTCCCTTGGTGTGGGGGAGGTCCGAGAACGCGACGAACTGGGGTATTCTGTCGACGAAAAGAGACCGGTCCATAAGTTCGTGGTTTCAAAAAAGATAGAGAATAAATCTCTCTGCCGCCAACTTACTGCGTAGTCTTTCCAGATCCAGTTTCACCAACCATGACGATAATCTGGTTCGCGTTAAACTGCGAGCATGTCGTCAGTATGCTTGACATGAGCATTGAATCACACAGGAATGACAATCATGGCACAACTGAAGGTTAGATGCTGACGCACCATCTTGTAGAATTCGTCCATCTGTGCATAAACAGGGAGTTTTTGTCGTCCCTCCAGTATTTTCTTGTACTGAGGAGTATGTGGAACTTTGGTGAAAGGATTCATGTCGTGTTCCTGGAAGTGCAGCAAAACATAAGATGGATGGGCCCAGGATTGACAATCGATTGCTAATCGATTAGTCGATCTTACCAATGCCTTGCGGACTTGATCGGCAGTCACTTTGCGTGGTAGGAAACCAAAAAGCGGCTCGCTCTCAGCAGCTTTCGGGGTGCCAGGGTCCATGCCTCTCTGGCTTGGCGGAAGGTGAGCGGGGTATGGGTTTTCCTTTTGTGTAGACATGTGTTTGAATAGAACACCGTCTGAAGTGGTGTGGTAATAGTCCACTACAAAAGCGCGTGCAGAGAAAAGGTAACGGTGAGCAACTGAAAGTACTTTGATTTAATTGACGATTCCCATGTTGTCGTGTGGTCGAGGAACGAGGGGTAAGTCTATTACTAAGGCAATATATTACATAACAAGGATATGGACGTCACATGTCACATTCCACCTTTCTTGTTTCTTATATTTTACACACAAGTCACTTTCCCCTGGATCAGCTGGTATTGATATCTTTCATGAGTCAAAGTCACTTTCTTCGGTGGCAGCTCCGCGCCATCTGATGCTTTCCTCTTTCCCTTTCCATCAATCTCTTGTCTCACTTCTAGTTTCAGATACCCGTTGTACGGAAAGACCTTCATGGATTTGAGGATGGGTTGATAAACCCACAAGCCGTTATTAGCTTTTCCTTGGTTGTCTGACTTGATAAACATAAACACCCTGAAGTTGCAATCAATTAGCACACTGTTCACAGTATCGCAAAGATCATACGTACATATGGCGATCGGGCAGACACAGGTCAGTAATATCGCACTATTGTTATCTCTCTCACCTTCGCAGACGATCCGACTTGGCATGTGGTAGGGCCATCTGCATCATCGACTCTATGTATTCCGTAACCCCACAGACCCGTTCCAAGTCTGCGCACACGATTCGTTGTCATGCACTCCGATAAGTAACCCCAAGCGCTCTTTGAATTCATGATCCTGTTCGAACCAATGCCCGCAGCGGGGCCGCCCGCCCCCGAGAGCAAGGAATGATTTAACCCGTTGATGTGTGTAATGTAATGTCAACAAAAAGATCCTCCTGGTCCCTGGCTGAAACCGTGAATTTGGTGTCCCTGGGTCACGACTCGGAGCCTTTTTTGACTTGACTTTTGAGCCCCAATCTGAGCGACCCGGGGTCTTTCGTTGTTGGCTAAAACATGTGCGGTGGCGGAATGGCTTCGTGACGTGTCTTGTCTGCCCGCCTCGGTCCACAAGAGGACCGCGGCCCACTCGAATCCAGAATGCATCGTAGACGATGACCGTCTGTTGACCATTATGCACGACACTGCAAGTCCAAACGGCATTGCGGTATAAACGGAGTGTACTCGACAAATTAAAGTAAACGACCCCTCCCCAAATAATGTTCCTGATCCCGCACATCTAGGCAGCATCGAAAATCGCTTGTTCACACCACGTATCTGAGAGCCACACGCTGACGTGCGGGTTCATACGAAACAGACGTATTCTGGACCAAGTCGAAGCAGCCCGAACGTTCAAACTAGTCAAAACGTACTACTACGCATATAAGTACCAAACACGAGAGAGGGGGGGGGGCAACATTGATCGCGAGTCCACCATCATAGACATCCGGCGTCTGACGAGGCCAACTTTGCAAGTGTCCTCAAGCCAGCTGAGCGAATCCAACGCGGGTATTACCGACATCGAATGACGTGTAGACGTTTTGAAGGAACACATCCCCGACGATCCAGAATGCTATTTTAAAGGACGATGAACATGATGCCGATTCGACGCATAGCACCGTAAACACGCGAAGCGAAATGAGACATTATAAATGCAAGACACTCACAAGCACCAGTATCCTGGCCAACGATGCCACTCACACATTCGTTCGAACCAGAAGAGACTGGTCCAAGGTTGAGGGTAGCTGCGGAGATGGGGAACGATGTGCCCCCAAAGGTGAAGCTGACGTCCGAAGGGAAGCAATCGCATGGGACTGCGGAGCGTCAATGAGGTGACGGAAATGAAGCAACTGCAAGCATACAGGTGTAATACCCTTCGCCTACCGTGCTGTTCGCATCGGTACCACCAAGCGCATCGTGGAAGGTTGCGACTGACGAGGGATCGCCAATAACGAGGGTAGTGCCGGTATCAATGACGGAATCGATGTTGCTCAGAATTGTCTGTCCGTTACCGTAAACGCTGTCCATGTTGACTTCCCAGTAACCCTGAGCGATCATTGTTCAGCGATGGTCCGAGAATATGCCTAATCCGTAGCTCACAACTTGCGTCACAGGTGTGTAGCTGAAGTCACCAGTGTACAACGCCGAGTTCGCACCACCAAGATACAGCTCCGCTCCAGAGGCTGCGAGTTTAAATGAAAACACTGGCTCACCCGTCTGACCCTGGGCAACTAAATTCTCAAAGACAGGGTTAGCATTGTATGCAGAGATGGACTGGAAGCCCATTCCCATCAAACCGTCTGGAGGGAATCGATCTACGGCAAAGCTAGAAGAATACTCTGAGGCAACGCCGAGGGTTTGGTCTATCACCTGCTCAATCATCAGGTACCATAACGCCAAGAACGAAAACCGAGCATACCGTGAGTCCGGAGACAGTAACTGTATCGGTGAACTGTTCTCCCAAGACAGCGCTTCCATCTTCAAACACAAGGCTGAAAGCCTGACCCAAGTCCTGGGAAGTTGAAGAAGCGTTTGGATTGTAGATGGTGTGGCCCACAGTGTTTGAAGTACTGCCGGGCCCTGGCAAGAAGAGATCACTGAAATCCGGCTTAGAAGTTAACAAGACTCGTACTGGATTACAGAAACGTGCCTCGAGCCAGTGTCGAAATCCACTTCCAAAAAGAATGAGTCGTGCGTTCGTTCACGGTGCAAAAAAAAAGCTCACCAGTGAAGGCATTGGGAGGAGTACCAACAAAAATAGAGCCGTACCACAGCTGCCTGTTATCGTCAGTCAAGGCATCCGCACCAGTCGCACGCCTTTGAGTTCCCTTCAAGGCAGCGGGGTGTGAAGCACCCGTGTTCTTCTGGAAATGGTTTAAACCACGGAGGACCTTACTACATATGGATGTTAGAGTTGAAGCGAAGCGAAGGAAGAATACGACGTACGCCTTGCTTGATGCAACTTGAGAATTGAGCGCTTCAATGCGAATGCTCTCGTCGGCATTCGCCAACCCTGAGCGTTTGGTAATGGGGATGGCTATACAATCATTCTGCCTCACAGGGTGCGGCGCTGCTGCCGTCAAGACAGCCAGCGCAACGATGGGAATCGCGAGAGTGAAGCGCATACTGGACGGGTCTATGCTGATGAGTGAAACAACTCGACGCCTCGCGTTTTAAAGGGCTCAGACTTGAGGCAAAGAGTCATGTGGAGACATCTTTACGGTCAGGGTCTCTGAAAGCCCGGCGGTTCATTTCACGCCGCTGAGTGTACAGCGTTTGGTGAATTGACCAAGTGGCAAGCAGAGCCTCGAGTCCTCAAGCCTCAGCCTAGGTGTGTACCATGCTATACACTCGTCATTTGGAAGCTACCGCCGTTCATTTTAGCTGCTCTGCAGATGCAAGAACGTGATGCTCCGAGAGCGCAGCAGGCGGCGTTGATTATGCAGAGGGAGAAGGCATGGCGCCGATCAGTAGACCAAGCTTCAAGTTCTTCATACCCGAACGACTTGACCGGCGAAGTTGGAATAGCATAGGCTGTCCAGCGTAATATGGGCGGAGGAAATGGTATACGGGTAACTGCACAAATGTCTGAGGTTGTCGTGACTCATGAGTCAGTTCCCGACCACACCCACGCGTCGATCAAGCGGAAAACACATCACTACCGACGGTGAAGCCACCCAACAATTCATGAAATTACCAGGAATAATTTACGATAAACTAAAGAAAAGAGCGAAAATTCAATGACAAGTCGATCTCAACGTCATCACCACCGTATCTCTGACCAGAGTAATGGGGTGAACACAATACACGCGGTCCAAAACTAGAGGTTAATTCCACGTTAGCCAAATGCAACTGAGCAATGATTGAAATGCTAGACAACAGACCACTTTCACACTCTTGATCAAGAGCAAAGGGTATTCCCATACAGGTGGGACTATAAGCGCTTCGTTCTTCGGGCCATTAGCGGGCCTAGGGTGGGTAAACATGACCCATATCGAATAGAATGCCACTTTGTAGAAGTGATAGAATAGTAGGAGCGGAGAAGGAGCGATGCTATGAATGATTGGTTTGAATGTGGTGGGTTTCCAGATAGAAGCTAAGAAGCTTACCCAGAGAGGAGAGATACGGGACCACGAACACAGTCGCCACCACATTCAAAGTATTTGAAGCAGCCGTTTTGAAGTACCGTAAGGTATTCATCTATGCTACAATACATCTCAATGTTGCGCAAACTACCATGCGAGTACATACCGTCTGCGCCAAACAGGTCGTACAGTGCGACACTGAGGATATTTATCGTGGATGCCAACGATTTTCGAGCCCAGTGCCAACGACCAAGCATGTCAGAGACCTGATCCCAATCGCTGTAATTTTCGATCTTGCCTAGCATCCGCGCCAATAAAACCACGTCGTTTAGAGCAACCGTCATTCCGCCGCCAGTGAGGGGATGTCGCATATTCCAGGAATCACCGAGAAGGAAAACACCTTCTTTAGTGCCTTTCCCGCCTTGTTGTACAGGAGGTAGGAATGAATTTGGCATGCGGCGCAAGCGATCTCTGTCTAGCGCTTCATGGATAGCTACGTGTAATGATGTAGGAAGCTGAGGAACGACGTTTGTAAGGATATGTCCCTAAAGGCATGTCAACATGAAGCATCGCACAGGAGAAGATTTCCTTACCTTGAGGTCTGACGGAAGCGGATGTTTTACGTCTACCAGCATGCGGGTATCGTGTTCCGATATCTGGTACAAGAGGACTGGTCCGTGTCCCTTGACGAGAGCAACGGTGCCATGTTGAGGTATTGGTAACTGTGCATTCTTGAGGATAGCACCAACAAAAGAGCTTCGTGTTGACGACTGATAGGCAGACTTGCCCATGACTGCGTTTCTAAAATTCGAGAAGCACCCATCCGCGACGATGACTAAATCGGCAAAAAATGATTCCTTTTCGTCTTTAGAGCCGTCTCCGCCAGGAGATGAACGGGTAGCACGAACACCCAGTACTCGTTTGGTGTGTTCGCATTCTATGAGTTCGTTTACCGTAGCTTCGATCACGTCCACGTCTGGTGCACGCTTCGCATATTCTCTCAGGCTCATGATAAACCTGCCATGGTGAAAACTGGAACCCTGTCGCCCATCCGGATAAGGAATGTGAACGATACGACCTGAATGTACGACGCAATAACCGTGCTCCGGAATAGCATCAATCCCCTCCAAGGCACCCTCCAAGCCAAGTTTCTGCAACGCAGCTACACCACCAGGCTGTAACAGCTCGCCGACTATACGGTCCGGTTCGGAAAGGGAACGTTCCAGTAGCGCGACACGAATGGGAGAACCGCGTAATTTTGAAGTTATAGTTGAGAGCGCATGAGCGAGTGCTGAGCCTGCGATACCAGCACCGACGATGAGGATGTCGTAGTGGTTCGTGCGCATTTTCTTCTTGACGTTCGTTCCGAAGAGGGTAGTCGTCAAGGATCAAAAGATGAACATTGCGGTGAGGACTGTGATTGAGCTTGCTGACTCAGCAAGCGAAAGTGGGCTCATTATACGCGGTTTATTTACTGTTCACTCGACATTGCAGTGTCGAGTCCAGTAACGTGCGCTGCTAGTAATTTTCGATTTACAGTTGACCCCATTTTTGATGGGGAAATCGATTCCCTCACACATTTTTTGGTCGGTCGGTAGTTCAGGGGCTTTCCGCTTATGTAAAGTGTCTGCAGTTAGCTCGAACTTGTTACCACTGATTGGCACCTCGCAGTCAGTTGTAATCCGAGTCGTTCATCCAAACCAAACTTCCGTGACGGCGCCGACAACTGAGCTGGTTCGAAGCACACAACATGGCAGCACCACTACTCACATTTCACAAGGAAATTTTGGAAAACATACATGACCCATCTACGAGCGATCTGCTCATCCTTGCCCGCGGTCTCGGGCTACGGCGAATAATATGTACGCTCATGAAGATTTACGACTCTCCACAGAACTTGGTTCTCCTTGTGAACGCCACACCGGAAGAAGAAGTTGCTATCGGCGAGGAGCTCGGTATTATGGGTTGTCGAAAGCCCGGCTTGCGTATCGTCGGATATGAAATGGGTAAACGGGATAGGTTTGTCCTTGTTCCACCAACCCTCTGAGGTGTAACGTGTTCACATCCGTCAAGACAGGATTTATATAAGAAGGGCGGGCTTATTTCGGTCACGTCTCGGATATTGGTCGTCGATATGTTGCAGTCTGACACACCCACCGAGCTCATCGCCGGCATCGTCGTCTTGCACGCCGAAAGGTGGGTTCCCACCCGTGTCAAGCAGCGTAACTGTAAACGCGCCTCTTCAGAGTGACGGCGCTTGTACTGGAAGCGTTCATCGTTCGACTGTATCGCGAAAAGAACTCCAGCGGTTTCCTAAAGGCATTTTCCGATCAGCCCGAATTCATCACCAGCGGAATGTCACCCCTCAAAAATATCATGAAAGAACTCCAGTTGCGGACGGTTCACGTCTATCCCCGGTCAGTCGTCCGAGCGAGAAGAAAGTCACCTTCTGATTCTGAGCTGTTAGGTTTCACCAGTCCATTAAAGATACGCTTGAGAATCGAAAAGCTGATGTCGTCGAGTTATATCAAAACTTGACGGAAAACATGTCAGCCATTCATCATGCGATACTACAGTGTATGACTACAACGCTCTCCGAGTTAAAGCGCTCGAATACCTCGGTGGGGTTACATGTTGCATCCCATTGCCACGGTACTGATCCTGTAGCTTAGCTCGACCTCGATGATCTTACTGTTGAAAGTGCTTACTTCAAGTCGTTCGATGCAGTAGTGCGAAGGCAGCTTGATCCTGTGTGGCACAAGGTAGGACCAAAGACAAAGCAGTTGGTCGGCGATCTTGCGACACTGAGGCGTCTCTTAACGTACGTGATTCTTTGTAACGAGCCTATTCGTTTTTGATTGCGTCGCTATATAGCTACTTATTATCCTACGACGCTCTCGGGTTCCACTCATACCTCGAGACGCTGGTGGCGTCAAACACAACTACTGCAATAGGTACTGCGCGACAAAATCAATCTCCGTGGATGCTTACAGACGCCGCCAATATCATCTTTCAAACTGCAAAACGACGATGTTACACCCTTTCAAGAACCAACGCTGATCTCCCACCGGCAGTAATAGACGTCGTGGATGACGAAGATGCATGGGATGCGTTGGACGACATACAAGGACGTGGAAAACGATCAGCAGCTAAATCTCCAAAGCCCTGGATCCCTGAGGGTATGGACCCTGTCCTCGAGGAGCTCCCGAAATGGGATCTACTTGCAGACGTCCTGCATGAGATCGAGGAAGAGATCATGAGGCAAGAGTCGCTTTCATCATGTGAGTCTTCTCTAAGCTTGACACACCGAGATGGTGATACGAGACCTTTCAGACGGCCGTGGCTCAAATACCGTTTTGGTTATGACATCTTCCCCTCAGTCCTCCGCTCTGGTCAGTGAGTTCTTGTCAAAGATGAATGTTGACGCGCCGAAAGGTCAACGGGGGAGGAAGATGATGGAATCGAAACTGCGCCGTTACTTATACTGGAAAGGTAGACTCGCGAGCCAGAAGAATGGCAAGAGCGGGACAGCGATGCAGCCCGAGAAACCTGCACCTCAAGCATATGGTAGTACTGGCTCTACGGAAGTGAGTGAGGCATTGCAGAAGAAGGACAAAGATAGGGCAGCGAGGAGTGCGAATAGACGAAGAATCCGTGGTGGTGCCCCATCCTCCACTGCGCAGAATAAACCCAAGGAGGCCTCCAAGCCTGCGGAGGTAATCGTGTTGGACGACGATGAAGAGATTGCAACATTGTAAGATTCCTCTCTTGTTTTACTGCAAATATTTGTGTCTCAGTAAGCGTGTTCATTCAGCCTCGCATCACAGAGTATTTCCATGAATGACCTCGTAGTTCCTGAAGGGGACATGGAACTGCTGGAGGGGATACTCGCTAGTCAATTTGATGCCGACTTTGACATGGAGTATGGTTTACTTCCACCTCAGCAGACCGTGGTTGTACGCGCCTACTCGGATGATACGGATGACCAAGTCTTGGCAGAGATACAACCCAAGTTCGTCGTAATGTTCGAGCCTAGCCTCGAGTTTGTGCGACGTATCGAAGTGTACCGCAATTCGCAGCCAGGCTTGGGTGTGAGGGTCTACTTTATGGTGTATCATCTGAGCTGCGAGGAACACAAGTATCTGGCAGGACTCAGGCGTGAAAAGGAATCCTTTGAACGTCTCATCAAAGAGCGCGGTGTGCGTGTATTTCGTACATATATGGGTCACGCCCCCACTCACTCCTCCCATGTAGTCAATGCTGCTTCCGATCTACGAGGACAAAACGCTTGGGGGTAAAGCAAGAGAACAGATCATTAAGACGATCAGTTCGCGTTTGGCGGGTGGGCGAAAGGAGCTGAGTACACAAGCCTCCCAGGTTCGTTGGCACTGTGCTTGACAATCACCTTGAAGTTGATGGGCATTTGAGGTTATCGTCGACATGCGTGAGTTCCGGTCGACCCTTCCTTCGTTACTGCACGCGTCGGATCTCTTGGTTATTCCTGCGACGCTGACCGTTGGTGACTACGTTCTTACGCCGGATATCTGCATTGAACGGAAGAGCATCCCAGATTTGGTTTCGAGTCTCAGGAGTGGACGGTTGTAAGTTGCTGCTCTGGTGCATCTACATCGCCATATTTCCGCTAACCCAACCAATACATAAGATACACACAGTGTGAACTCATGTCGGTGCACTACAAGCAGCCCGTCTTGCTCATCGAGTTTGAGGAAAACAAATCATTTTCCCTTGAGGTTTGTCCCTTTCCATCCCGTCTACCTGCATGAGCCAACCGTCACGCACAGGCAGTCTCAGAGGCGGCCAAGACGTATGCCAAATACTCAACCAAGAACCCTCCCAAGAAGGCTGGTACATTTACCGAGCCCGACCGAGCGCCGCCGTCGATCCAGTCTAAACTCGTTTTGCTCACGCTTCACTTTCCTCGCGTGCGCATCATCTGGTCGTCCTCTCCTTATGCGACGACGGACATCTTCAGCGACCTCAAAGCGAACAACCCCGAGCCTGACCCTTCTCGAGCGATAGCGATCGGGGCAGAGGAGGATCCGGAAGTGGGTGCGGGGGTGAACGCGGCCGCGGAAGAACTCTTGCGGTGTATACCAGGCGTGACGGCCAAGAATGTCAAGTATGTGATGAGCAAGGTTGGGAGCGTGCGTGAGCTGTGTGAGTTGGGGAAGGAGGGGGTGCAGGGGATATTGGGTGTTGAACCTGGGAATCTCTGTTGGGATTTCATGCATCGAGGGGAACGGACTAGGCAGACTGGGCGAGCGTCGTGAGTTAGCGGATTATCCGGGGTCAAGCCTTCGCGCATCATGTACCAGCCAAGGTCGGTTTTGGAGTTCTAGTCTCGGGTTCCACAGACTTGCTGACGTACGCTGCGTTCTTCACGCCTGTCGCTAAAACGGTGGGTATTGATTATTATTTTCCCCATCGTGTTACCTGGGGATCCATACTCTCTTTTTTCACAAATCTTTTGTGTTGATGAATGCTGCACACTCTAGTGTTTCAACTTTTTGGTGGGAATGGGGTATACAGTGTGATGTGCAAAATTGGGGAGTAGAAGGGCCCCGTGCCTGTTCAAGATCAGACATATGACTCTGGTATTGTTGAAAACCATATGTTCAAGACATTCAAGGTCACCAGAACGACTCGGAGAGGTGAGCTGAGAAGAGTCAGATAGTATGAATACAATGGCAGCCTGAGAGTTGAATTATGATGTACTTACCTCGAAACAAAAACCTAGTTTAAACGACACCATGCAGCATGGATGACCCCTTGCCACCTCCTTTCTATGACGAATCTGGTAAGCGAGGTAAGCGAGGCAGACACCTAAGGTTAGTAAGTTAGTAAGTTAGTAAGTTAAAGTAACTCGACGGCGATGATTAGTAAGCAGGGCCAGTGCACGTCAGTGTTTTTAGTGCTACTGGTGTGCCAGTGGAGGGCCATAATGGCAGTCCAATAGCATGAAAATGGCGCATGGCAGTTCCCAGGGTGCGCTTACTGAAGAGTATCGTAAAGATGAGTATGATAGTATGGGTAAGACTTTGATCTATAACCGTGCGAACGCCATATGGGCCATGTTCGGTGGCCGTGGTGGCTTTGCCACTGGTTCTTCAATCACTGGCGCACGCTACAAACACCGTCAGCCGGAAAATCAGCACACGTGAACAATGGATGTCTTCACGCTGGCAGATACGACAGAGCCAGGTATAAATACAGTGGGAGCGGGTTCACATGAGATAGAAACCCACGCAAAGTGCCAGTGCTATCGCAGCAACTTGAAGCCTCTCTTCAAATCCCGATTCGTAGAACTCACCTCGTCTCCACTGTAGTGACTAGCAAACGATGCCTGCCGTCCAACCACCTGTCAAAGTGCTCGTATCGGGCGCCACGGGGTACATTGCCGCGTGGGTCGTGCAGAACCTTCTTGAGAGAGGGTATGCCGTCCGGGGCACGGCAAGGTCTGTCGCAAAGGGTGATTTCCTCAAGAAAGTGTTTGCTTCCTATGGTGATCGATTCGAGACCGTCGTCGTAGAGGATATCGCAAAGGTAAGCTTGAGGCCGCCTGAGGTCCCGAGATGGTCATCCGATGATGGCACACGCCGTTCATCGGGCTTGTCTCCGACGGAAGGCCATGCGTTGCGCGGCCGCCGTGTTATAGTTCTATATACTTATCGTTTCGCGATATGTTGGTTTAGGACGGAGCATTCGACGAGGCGGTCAAAGGCGTGGATGCCATCGAACACACGGCATCGCCTTTCCATTTGAAAGCGGTTGACCCTGACGGTGAGTCCCCAGGAGGCCCCAAAGCACCCTAGTCCCCCACTGATCAATTTCTTAGAGTTGATCAAGCCAGCAGTCAACGGTACGGTTGGAATACTAAAGAGTATTCTCAAGGATCGGTACGTCTATCAAGCATGTCATTCAGCAGCCAGATCGAAGAATGTCCTATTGTCGATGACACAGATCAACCAAGGTCAAACGTGTCGTGATCACTTCTTCCGGAGCGGCTGTCCTCCGAGAAGATCCAAGTCCTATTACGTTCACAGAGGCGGACTGGAACAACCAGTGCCTTGAAATTCTCAAGAAATACGAGGACGAGGGGAGGAGGAACGAGGTTCCTAACATAGTGAAATACCGAGCATCGAAGACACTCGCAGAAAAATGTACGAAGCATTAACTTTGGTTTCGAGGTTGAACGGCTGCTGACCGGCGATCCACGCAGCTGCTTGGGAATTTGTGAACAACCCTGAAAACAAGTCCCGCATCAATTGGGACCTGGTAGTACTCAACCCACCATTCGTAAGTTTAGGTTTTGGACAAGGGGTTCGCCTTTGCAAGACTGACGATCCCATTCCCAGGTTTTTGGGGTAAATGTTGAGAATTTGTGTACTGTGGACCAGAAATTCCTAACCCGACTTATGCACCGATAGCCAGCCATCCAGGAAGTCACCACGCCTGCTTCTCTCAACACCTCGGCAGCAACATTCTACAACTATGTCGTCGATGGTGTCAAGGCTAACGCGGCAGGCAACGAGTTCCTTGCCAACACGGGAACTTGCTGGATCGACGTACGTGACCTCGCTGAAGCGCACGCCCTCGCTCTCGAGAAGGAAGCCGCGGGTGGCGAGCGCTTCATCGTGAGTGGTGGTAAGTCCACGTGTTCCCTCGCTTGGTTTTGGCTGCAGGTAAACAATCCACTGATTGACGGACACGTCCCACAATGATCTATAGGGCTCTGGAAATGGCAAGACTTTAGTGAGTACAAGATCGGGAATCTTTGAAATGGGAGGGACTGAGAAATCTCACCTACGTTTCTTTCGTTCAGTCGATGCCGCCAACGACTTGAATTCGCCACCAAAACTTTCGACTACCTTACCAGTCGGCGTTCGGGGTGCGGGAAAGACTGCAAAGCACTTGACCTTCTACGATACGGCCAAAGCGGATCGCATTCTTGGCTTGAAATATCGGACTATCGCGGAGACGACCAAGGATACCCTGGCCGATTACGAAGCGCGCGGGTGGTAGACAGGAAGAACTACGGGCAAGCGAAAGTAGATTTTAGTTTTGTATACCGAGTGAACGACACGATGGGGTTTGGATTTGCGTATACCTATGAGAAGGAGAAAGTCATTGAGGCATGCGTACGTACAAGCCTTGGTGATGATCAGGCTTGCGCAAGCGATGGGAGTTGTCACCAAGGGGTCGAAACACGAAAAGAAGCAAGGGTCTGGCTGTGACGTTCTCGTACCGCCAAAACCGAAAAGAAAAAACTCGGACCCCACAAACCTCGTCCTTGAAGGGGCCACACCTCACGCAGCGAAGAGATGGTACGAGCCGACCCCATCGTCTGTCTGAGGAGTGGTGCGCAAGGTTGCACGGTTTGGATGGGTGTGCATTTTTTTTTAGGGTTTGGATGCCACGTCATGATCACATGGCCCGTCGAGGAGAAAAAAAGGTTCGTTGCGGAATGAAGGGCGAAAGAAAAGGAAAGCGATGTGACCGGCGAAACCCATCTGGCGCGCGGCAGGCCGCGTTTTATCGTTGCACATGGTCCACGGGGTTCCCGAGCGTTCTCGGTGTTGGGCTCACACGCTCCGTCGGTCGTACATCATAAGATGTCATATTCGATGAGATCGCGCGACCGCTGTAACCGATTTGAAGCATGGGCTTCTTGTCATAAGCGCTTAGCAATGGGACCCACCGACACGTACTGTCTCATTTCGATCCTAGGTTCGTCATGATCCCAGTGAGACATTACATAATGGTAGGTTCGCGTGTGGCGAACTTAGAATAGGTTCTTCTGGGTGGGGAGTCGTGGTTCAAATTCGAAAAAAAAAACTGCCAAACTCACGGGACAGTCGTTCTAGATGCATCTCAAGTGGCATGGGATGTGACTGGCGTAAACCAGAATGTTTGACTGGCACACACTTTCACGAATCCTGCATCAACAAACAACTAAAGAGTATAATATATAATATCCATACACTGAACCACAATACAGCGGGAGCGAGACGAAGTGCGACCCTGGCAGTGATACCCTATGCGTACTAGATTTCACATCCGTTAGCAAGACGTCAGTAGAATCATAGATAACCACCTACTCTAGTAAACGTTCCCATGGTAGTGAATGTTTCTTTCTTTGGTGGAGCGTCCTTTGAGCGGTATAATGACTTGACAGCATCACTCATATTAAACTTGCGTTTAGCCTCCTCCGCAGCGAGAGAATTCGTAAGCGCTCGCGATGCAGTTGATATCGTGGGGTTGGAACCAGGTACAGGCGAAGGGGAGTGCCCTGCCAATATTGATTTCTTCTTTTTCGAGACGGCAGTGGGCTCCTCAACGACAGCGTCCGTACCGGCTTTCCGTTTCTTCGTTTTTGACTTGGCAGGCTGGCGTGAACGATGGAGTTCCATCGTCGCACGCATGCGCTGTCCCTCGTCTTCAGACGGGTTGATTGTCATGACGTCGGATGTAAGCGAGAATTTGGTGGCACATTGAGGACAGACATCGAGCTCTCCTCTGTCAGCGGAGTCACCATTGCTCTCCTCGCTGCTCGGTATCTCTCTACTGGGTGGATTCGGACCGAGGAGCGTCCGTAGACCAGATTGCGAGAACACGCAACCACAAGGGCGAACGTATACAAAGGGTTGGACCCCATTCATCTCCTTTAGATTGAGAGGGCAGACAAACTGGGGGACTTCACTTGGTGGCACGTCGGTAGAAGTAATAGGTGTTGATCTCGTTGTGAGCTTTAGAGTTTTGACGTCCTGGATCAAAGGTGAGTATGGAGTGTAGAGGGCATGATAGTTCGACGTACCTTTAGCGAGCGAATGTGTCCACATATCTCTTCCCCATCTCCATATGCTGACTTGTCCAATAGATATTCTATTATCGCATCTTTGTTGTATAGCTTTCCTAGGTCACAAGAAACTACAGGCTCCTGAAGCAAGCGCTAGAAGACAATTGTCAACACGCGCTTACTGTTTATTGCGAGTGAGAGACGCACCTTGGACAGCGCACAGAAAAACCACCTGGCTCGTACTTGATTAGCCTTGTCTGCCTGCTCGGCTTTAGCCTTGGTCTTTACAAGATCGCGTCTATCGGGAATACTTCCTCCGTCATTGCCCATGGTGATGGCTGTGAGCAAGTTGGTGTTCCCTTGTTACTAATGAGACATCCAGATTTAGACCAGCTTGAAACTCCGATCCTGAGGATTATCAGACACGCCAAATTAAGAGGCCCGGTGGACGCGAATGATTACGCAAAAATATCGTCACGTGAAATGGGATTGTTTGTCACTATTTGTGCTTGTTATGTTCAGCAGGTCTTGCCTTTTTTTAGATACGGCTTTTATTGCCGAAAGTCAAGTAAATACTCGCGGAGCACCCTATTGTGGTATTTAATTTCAAACTCAGACTAGGACGGCGTAAGCTATCATAAGGCAGTGGCCGGGAAAGGTCGACTCGGACTGAACTGCTCAATTGCCAAGGCACGCACGCAACTCGCTGTACAGTTCCGCCGTCCCCATTTTTCATGCTCACTCCATCCTAGATGCTCTATAAAGCCATAATTAAGGGTAAACGGCCCCTCCAGGCCGCATCGCATGTCATTTCTTCAACCACGACCGCTGCAGCCAACACGTCTTCCGCTATCTTTTCCAGAGTATTCGTAAAACGAAGGCTAAGTTTATCCGGAACAGTACGCTGTTTAAACAGGAATGCTTTTAGGAGACCTTTTTCCACGAGGCATGTTGTCCCTCCAGAGTCACACGACCAGTTGTCTGGCGCTTCGGCCGCTGCGCCTCTTTACCGTACGCTTCTTGCACTTGCGCACTTCTGATCTCACTTGCGATTGTTCCGCAGGGAAAATCATGAAAGCCTGGACTGAAACACCTACGAAATGGTACCCGCTCCCTCTGGCTGTCGGCGCACTTCTCCTCGTCATTATGCAGTACCACAAGAAGAGCTCACGTGCGCAGAAAGAAGTCCATGTCGACGAGGAAGGTCGTGAGGTAATCAAGCTCAAAGGTCCCTGGCAGGTCTGTACATGTGTTCTCTTTCATCTTTGCCGTCATTCATCCTTTCTAGGTTCACGTAATAGGTGCTCTACCCCTACGCAACCTCTCTCGGGTCTGGGGTTATTTGAACTCGTTCGAACTTCCCATTTGGCTCCGTCCCTACGGCATTCAGCTCTACGCTTATTTTTTTGGGTGTAATTTGGATGAGATTGAACCGAATGACTTGACAAAATATGCGAGTCTAGGGGAGTTCTTCTATCGGAAGCTGAAACCAGGCGTACGACCAGTTGATAGTGCGGTCCTAGTAAGTTGTGTCTTCCAGGGCTTGACTGATGTATCACTGAATGCCCTTCCAGGTCAGTCCAGCCGATGGAACCGTGCTTCACTTTGGTACCATCGATAATCTACGAGTGGAGCAAGTCAAGGGGATCACCTACTCCCTAGATGCACTACTCGGCGTAGAACGGTATGACCCCAGCAACCCTTCTTCGCCGACATCAACTATCGTAGAATTTCCTCACGATCAAGAGCTCGTCGACCACCGCGAGTTCGCTATCGTCAACGGGATAGAATACAGCCTCGATAAACTCCTGGGAGCCTCGTCACCGAGTACACCTGGTTCGATGTCCCCTATTGAGCGGGCGTTGGATTCTGATAGCGTCAACGAAATACCCCTCAAACACGGTGCACAAATTGATGCGTCGGTAGCGCAAGAAGGCAGCCTTCAGGAAATTCTGGCGCACGATGCTTCTGTCGCTCGGGAAATGGGTGTCCGATCTCCCTTGGGGGAACACAATAGAAGTATATCGGGGACTAGCGTCAGAAACGGAAACGCGCTCTATTTCACTGTAATATACCTTGCACCAGGCGATTACCACCGTTTCCACAGTCCCACCGCATGGGTAGTGGAGAAACGAAGGCATTTCGTTGGTGCGTAATTCGACCTCGGAGTGCATCCTGGTATACTCACATCCAGTCTAGGTGAACTGTTTTCGGTATCCCCATACATGGCTAAGCGTCTGCAAAACCTGTTCGTGCTCAATGAGCGAGTGGCACTCCTCGGTCGATGGCGATATGGTTTTTTCAGTATGATCCCCGTCGGCGCAACTAATGTGGGGAGTATCAAAGTAAACTTTGATTCCGTGAGTGCGCCTGAGTCATCCGTCGGAACACAAAACCGACGTGTCTTGCATCTCCATAGGCCCTTCGCACGAACCTCCGTGGCCGTCCGCCCCCACCCGGGACGTACACCGAAGCGGTCTACTCCGCTGCGTCCCCGTTGCTCAATGGGCAGCCTTTGACTCCAGCCCAAGAAATGGGTGGTTTTTGTCTCGGGAGTACGATCGTCCTCGTGTTCGAGGCCCCAAAGGATTTTGAGTTTGCGATTAAGGCGGGTCAGCGGGTCAAGGTGGGCAACCGGCTTGGGGATGTTCCTGGGGCAATAGCAACCGGTGGGAAGGTCAAACAGAAAGCGGAATGATGATCTTCTGACGTGGCGTTCCCACTTCTCGGCATCAACCTTCGCAAGGACAGGATCCGAGGAACTCAATTCGTTCACTCGAGCCTAGCTCGAGTGCACGATCCATGTCTTGCATGCTCGGACGCTTGATGAATTGTTCTGAGTACCACGCATTTATCGCGGCAATTTGTGTATACCTGCATCCGTATTCCACCATATCTCGTACATCTGTCCGGTAGGAAGACTGCAAAGTACTCATCAGCGGATTCTCTTATTGCTGAAGTGGCCCACCAATTGAAGGATTCGTCAGAGAGTCACATAACGTTACGTGGCGTTTATCGATGTATCATGTGTACAAAATTGATCGTCGTCGATAAGACCAGACCTATCACTGGGTGCGATGTGTCTATCACCGACAGTCACTACAGCCCAACATGCGTGCATTGTGGATCGGTGCATTTCTCTGCACTTGGATTGGTGATCGTACTCTTCGTAGCGATCTCATTGTGTGGACAGATGCATTTACCCTGAAGTGAAGTGTGCTTCAAGGGAAGCGGGGCATATCCTGTGTCTCGCTGTCTCCAACGACTGCAGATGGGCCAGTGGATCGCAGCGGGGACTTGGAGGGCGAGCACATTGTGTGGGACGCAAAGACATACGAAAAAGTCCCCTCACACAAGGATGATGGCACTAGCACACCATCAACCGACTCGACCCGACTCGTCGTTGCGACGTGCACACGAGCAGTGGTTGATCCACTCTACCACGAACGTTGGGTGAGTGTAGCGACATGCTCACCGCGACGGCCACTAAACATAACGTTCGGGTCTACGACAGCAATGAATTGATGATGGCCACTACTTGCTTGTACATGGACATCCCAGCAAAAAGTAACCCGGTGGTTTGACAACACTGGTCTCCTCTGGTCAAACGATCAGCTCTTCAACATCGTATCCGACGGCAGAATCTACCGAATCGATTGAATCATCTACCGGGTCAAACGTTCGTTCAATCGCCTTCTCACCGGGCGACCGGTTTCTCGCCATCGGACCGCTTCTTTCTGCGATCCTTTCTTTTTTTCTCTTTCGAATCATTTCTTTCCGTGAACGTCATCCCCGCCGAGCTCGCATACGGTACTGTTATTGTGCCTCTCGTCCCGTCTACCCATCGAATCCTTTTTGTGGCTCACTTGACAGGCTCGCCGTTGTCGATATCGTCGATTATGAGTAGCTGGATCTTCGTATATCTGCTTTCTCTATAAATCCTTGGATCGACTCTCGTAGATCCGCCTCGACGCTGGCCGATACGGGTTAATTGGTCACCATCACGGTGCAGCTACATCTAACCGCCAGCTGTGAAGCAAGATACTGAATTCTCGCTGGATGCAGTGTTTAGGTGATTACGTAGCGTTTTACCACAATCAAAAGATGGTAGTACTTGGAGGAAGAGTATCATTTCACCAGGTTGCAACGGAGTACACCCGGGAAAGGCGACATCTTCGAACTAGACGCATATCCGACACTCTGAATGTTTGCAATAGCTCTAATCCCGACTTGCGTGTGTGCATATAGACTGCACAATGTTGGCTGAGTGAATATCCTGGCGAGCTCGATCACGGACGAAGTTGTTAGGACCCAATCTAGTGTTGCGAAGCGACACAAATTCAGAGAGTACACATACTTCCAAGTCAACATGGAATCACCCGAATCAATGTATCTCATCATGTGCACCTGAGCGAATACACAACATCCACGTGGGTAGCCTAATCGCAAGGGTAGCCTCGTCTGCTCCTCGTTCATGCTGATCTATGTTGAGTGTCAAAATCGACACTAAAGTAAACTACACGCACCGTTACATGAACCCTCGTGGCCGAGGGTTGAGATAGATCGTTCGCATGCTGTGCCTGAGAGGACGTGAGCTGTTGTGACGAGTTTTATGATCACCAGAAAAGAACGCACTGTGCCGGCTTCGTTTGGATCCGCGGGACCTTGTCCACTACGAGACGCATCGATATTGGGACGCTTGGTGACAGCAGCCTTGGCGGGCGATTTGCGCTACAATGTGTAATGAGTGCCTGTACACGGATCCAAGGAACAACGAACCTGTTGTTTCACGACGGGTTTCGCGACCACTCGCTGAGAAAACATAGTAGACACATGATATCCACCTGTGTATCAAGGAGCACTCACACGTCGACGTCGACCTGCAACCATCCACGAAGGACCCTCATTTGTGGCATCCACTCTCACCGGGGAGTGGGAGGGTGATCGACGATCGACGGGCTGGTGCGACCCCCCAGAGGGTCGATCGGGGTTATGAAACGTGGGGTCCTTGTGTTTATTCCTCTGTAACCACTTTTTGAATATTGAAGGGCCCTTGGGTGAGTTGACAGTGCTGAGATTTTCGTCTACACGTGCCGCATGGGAAGGTTCCTCGCCTTCCCGGGGATGGGCAGAGGAGGTCGGGGATGGTGGCTTTAGTAGCGTCAAGACGGTGGGAAGAGGTGAATGAAGTGATCACCAACCTCGTCATAGTTGAACGATTGAGGAGTGGACGTGTTCGGCGCGACTTCGACCTATGCCATCGTGAGAACTCGGTGCGAGGGGGAAACGAACGAACTCATACGTCGAGGAGATCACCATCGCTGTGTGTCTTGGACTCACGCCGACTGGATTTCCCAGCATCTTCCTGTTGTATGTATACAATGGAGTCAGTACAACTGTTTTGGACATGCAAGGATTATGATGGCACAAATGCTTACATGGAAGGGACCATACGCGTCCGGGAGAATCTTGCCAAGATCATGAATGTTAATTTTCCCATCAGCTCTTCCAATTGCGACAAAGCTGCTGTCTGGGGAAATAGTGATTGACCATACTCTCTCTTTGATATCCTCAATGACATGTCCTATCTGAGTGAGTGTTGATATATCGAGGAACAAGGTTGAATGTAAAGCAGATGTGGCGATGAATTTGCCATTGGCAGCGAGAGCGATCGAGAGGACGTCGTTGTCGCTGTCACCAAGAACCAATGATTCCACAAGCTGGGAGCCAGTGGACACGTCAAAGGACCTGATTTTTCTGTCGTAGAATGCGGAAAGAATTTGGTGAGCATCACTTGACCATGCGAGTGGAGTGGCCAGAAGATTGCAGGGTAGTTCGGGAGTCTTAATATTGATGAGCTCGTCGCCATTGCGACTGTCAAAGATGCGGATACTGGAGCCTACATAGCAGGCAGTGGCAAGGCGGTCGCCACTCGGAGAGAATCTGATTCCAAAGACTGAACCTGAATCGTCGTGCTTGAGTGGGCCGACGAGTCTCTCCCCAGTTGATATACTCCAAATGCTCACTTGCTGCGAGTCCCTGTGGCAAAGCTGGTCGAATTAGGGGAGACATCGACTGCACACACCATGTTTGTGCCCTCCACTTCGGTGACCTTTTCACGCATCTCTGCATCCCACACACTTGCGCCCCCATCCTGGGCCCCACAGACTATCCATTTGTCGTCCCTGGAAACAGAAATCGCATGTAACATTATTTCCGTTTGCGTTCCGACCTCACGACCGTCTTCAAGTCGCCATCGCCGAATCCCATCTTTACCCCCGCCCACAAGGTGCTTTCCGTCAGGCTGGAATGCAACTCCCCACACCAAATCAGAGTGACCAGTGTCAAGTATCATCGTCTGGGCTTACTGAAATGTTAACATTGCCGAACCACTCCTCAGAGCTGCTACACACCAGCATTTGTTGATGACATTCTCGCCAGTGGTGTGCAATTGTCGGTATCCAAATGTCGAGGAACAAGGTGTTGTTGGTTTACCCGAGGTGGGCAGAGTTGCTGTATAAACGCGTTTCCTTATTCTCAAAATGGTTCGTGCACGCGGGTCCCTCGTGTCTTTGGCGCTTATCCTTGCTCGGATCCCAGCTACGTGATCTCATTGCGAAGACCTGGCAGGCGATTAACATTGGCGAAACTCGCCTTCGTTGCCGCGGATCGTCTTACATTGCGAGTGCTCGTCATATCTCGGCCGCAGGACTCGGTTCACGACGGATGCACAATCCACATTGGACTAATTCGCGACATACGGTGCACAAAGGCCCCACTCAAACTCCGGGAATGTTCGCTGTAAAATTGCAGACGAATATACCCACTCAAACCGCATCAAGTTGACATACATAGCGTTCGCGTGCTTCCTACACGTCTCTCCAGTGATGCTCGGCCTCTTGGTGACATCCCACTGAGGGTGAATCTACTCCAAAAACCTGGATGCGGTGTTCTGGTGCATCACTGAATGCACTTTCCAGTCAGTCTTGCCAACGGGACAGCATGCACCATCGATGTCCCACGCGTGGAGCAAGTCGATGATATCATTTATTTCTCAAGTTCACTACTTCGGCGTAGAACGGTACAAACCCACAATTCTTTACTGCCGCCGTCGGCTGTCATGGAATTTCCTCACGATCAAGAGCTCGTCAATCATCGCGAGATTGTTATTGTTATTTGGGTGGAATACAGCCTCGATAGACATCAAGGAGTTTCGTCACCGAGATCACCTGGTTCAATGTCCCCTACTGATCGGGCGTTGGATTCTGATAGCGCCGACGAAATACCACTCAAACATGATGCATAAATTTTGGCAATTGGTGCTTCTGTCATGCGGGAAATAGGTGTTCATCGTCCTTGGGAGAATGTAAGAGAACTATATCAGGGACTAGAGTCAGACACGGAATCACGCTCTGCTTCGCTGTAATATATGCAGGTGGGTTCTGGCTGGTCGCGATTGGGCGGAACTGGTGATCGCGCCGGAGATCGAAGGTGTGTCTTTTTCACCGTTTCTTGCTTGTTCCACTGACATTGCGTTTGTATAAACGAAGAAAGAAAGTCTCCGATTCGAGAAGGACCGCCACACCGCGCAGACGCGACTATGGTGAGATTGATCTCGCCTCCCTCAGTGGAAAATCTAGTCTCGGTTCCCAATATATTCGTACCCGAACGTACTGGAGCCTCGACCGCATGTCACATGTCACCCCTCTTCATCTACCTGCATCCACGAATACACAATACGCACACACCACAGCAGATGGCAATCAGCCTTAATCGCGGATGTCCCAGTCGTGCATACATGGTCCTATGTTTGTCACTATCCTTCTCACTCGCCCGTCTCCGGTCTTCTCATCCTCTCCAACATTCCAACACAGTCTATGCCAATAGCCTCTACCTCCAGCGCGCCCCTACAAAGGGCGTAGTCACTGGACGATTGTACGCAACGTCCCCGCATGTTCGCAGCCAGGGACAGGGAATGCGACGGTACAGTGAACAACGCAAAGAGGACTCGGAGGGTTCCACGGTCCGCTGGACCAGCAGACTAATATAACATATTTGTGACCTTTTCTGGTCACTTCGATGTTTCTGCGGTTGGTCCAAACACGGGTTTCGCGATAGCCCGCGCGGGGACCAGCGCTGAAGAGTGGGTCCGACTCCGATCACCAATTCGGAACGTAAGGCTGTGCTGGACGAGGTGCATTCGAGCAAGAACAGGAAATGAGACGTTCTGGACAGACGAGTGCGCGGAGGCATGAAATGATTCGAGGGACGTCGTTTACAGCGATGTGGTCCGGTACGCGTACGTATGGAGTCTCGCCGAGTTAGTTTCCCCGTCCGTCCATCTTAGCAACACACACAAAGCTGAGGATACGGACGGAGCGGATGCGGATGGGAATCTGCCCCCAGACCCAGAAAATCTTGACAAACCATTCTCATTCGGTGTTCCTCTCGCGCGGTGCGTCAAGGGCAATCTCTTAACACTAACGCGTAGGCGACAAGGTTCGCTGTGCGGGATTCCTTTGCCTGTTCCTCGCTTTGTGCAGACGTGGTTACCCTCGCCTTTCCGTTCGTGCTTGGCTGCGCTTGCCGAGGCTACGCGCACCGTGGCGTCGCAAGGTATTGTTTGAGGAGCAGCTGGATATGGTAGCGCCCATTCAGACTCCGGAAGAACTGGCGAAGGAGGGTGTGTCCGACGGTGGCCTTGACGACGGTGGGGGAACAGGCAGAGATGGAACGTTGAGGTGATCGAACGGTCGGGACTGGTGAAACACCTCTGTACGAACCTGCGCGCATTGGTCAAGCCCTAGACGGGATTGCAAAGTTGGTTGTAGAGATTGTCCCCGAGGCATACGCCCACAGCATCATGGTCCTCTGTATCCGTGTTGCTGTGGTATTGCCTCTGCTTGCCATGTAGAGTTGGGTTTCTGGAATCATTCAACACGAGGATACTCACGTTTGGAACGCATCCTGTACTGTTAGATCTCCCGAGGCGGGTGTGCCACTTTGGCGCCGATGCAGTTACGACGATGGCCCCCTCTTGTATGCTTGGATGAACATGTAAACCTGTTCCATGCCATCAACGTCTAATTCTTGTGCAAGAATTCGAACATCGAGACGATGGCGTCCCAAGAGCTGGCTTACGCCCCACCCCCGTCTTAGTGGACGTTCCGTAAACTTGCAACAGCTCCAATTAATCGGACAATGCAATTACGACCTCCGTGTGTGTATACTGCTAGATTGTATCAACGACGGTCAAATCAATGTCCTGGCGAGCTCGAGTTTATTGGGATGTTGCGATGTGATACGAACTCGAAGAACATATTCCCGATTCAAAATGGTATCGCTGGATCAATACATCTCATCAAATACGTCTGAGTGAATACACAACATCCACGCGGGTAACCTGACCGAAATGGTACGTAGCCTTACCGAAATGGCAGGTACCCTGATCGAAATAGTACCATCGCCTGATCCGTGCTGATGCTGATCCACCGTAAGTATGATGATGTAGAATAAAGGAAAGTCAAGCGTACCGTTAGATGGACCCTCCTGGCTGGTGGTGGAGACGGATCGTTCGCTTGTTGTGCCTAAAAGGACGTGAGCCGTTGTGACGAGTTCTACTATCACTAGAAAAAAACGCACCGTGCTGGCTTCGTTTGCATCCGCGGAATCTTGTCCACTATGAGACACCTCGGTATTGGAATCGTTGGGAACGGTGGCCTCGCCAGGCAATTGGCCCTGTGGTGTTAAATGAGCCTTTGCATACAAATTCGAGCCGCAACAAACCGTTTGTTTTATACCTGGTTTCACACCCCGTCGCTAAGATACTCAGTTAGACGCATCGCATCGATTCTTCTATCAAGGGGTGCTCACGTGTCGTTGTCGACGTTGACCTGCAGCCATCCACGAAGGTCCCTCGTTTGTGGCCTCGACTCTCACCGGTGAGTGGGAGGGTGATCGACCATTGGCAGGCTGGCGCGACTTTCCAGAAGGCTGATTGGGCTTGTGTAACTTAGGGTCCTTGTTTTTCTTCCTCTGTAGCCACTTTTTGAATATTGAATGGCCCTGGGGTGAGTCGACAGTGTCGATATTTTCGTCTACACGTGCCGCATCGGAGGGCTCAAGTGGTGGTTCCTCGCCCTCCCGGGGACGAGCAGAGGAGGTCGGGGATGGTGGCTTTAGCAGTATCAACATCGAACAAAGAGGAGAACGAAGTGAGTACCAACCTCGTCATAGTTGAACGATTGAGGAGCGGACGTGTTCGGCGCCACTTCGACCTGTGCCATCGTGAGAGCTCGGTTCGAGGGGGAAACGAATGAACTCGTACATCGAGGAGATCACTATCGCTGTCTTCGCTGTGTGTTTTGGACCCACGCCGACTGGATTTCCCAGCATCTTCCTGTTGTATGGCAATGGAGTCAGTGCAACTCTTTTGGATGTACGAGGACTATGATGGCACAAATACTTACATGGAAAGGACCATATGCGTCAGGGAGAATCTTGCCGAGATCGTGAATCATGACCTTTCCATCACCTCGTCCAGTCGCGACGTAGCCATTGTCCGAGGAGACGGCGATTGACAGTATTCTCTCTTTGCTATCCACACCCCCACTGACTGCAGCAACCTGAGTTAGTGTGGATGGGTCCAGGAATAAAATTGAATGCAAATCGAATGTAGCAATAAATTTGCTGTTGGCGGCCAGAGCGATGGATGGGACGTAGCTGTCTTCGTCATGAAGAATCGATGATTCGGCAAGCTGGGTCCCAGTGGTGATATCGAAAGACCTGATTCTGTTGTCGTGGGACGTGGAAAATATTTGCTGGCCGTCGCTTGACCACACCAATGGAGTGACCGGAATCCAGCGAGATGCTCGCACAGTCGTGATGTTGATGAGCTCGTCGCCGTTGCGACTGTCGAAAATGCGGATGCTGGAGCCACCCGAGTGGAGAGTGGCGATGCGATCACCACGCGGAGAGAACTTGATTCCATTGACCGTATCGTCGTGTTCGAGTGGGCCGACGAGTCTCTCCCCAGTTGATATGCTCCAAATGCTCGCTTGGCTGTCACTCCCAGTGGCGAACCTGGTCGAACCTGGGGAGACATCGACGGCGTACACCAAGGTTGTGCCCTCCACGTCGGTGACCTTCTCATGCATCTCCGTGTTCCACACACTCGCCCCACCCGGATGATAAAATCCACAGACTATCCACTTACCATCCCTTGACACAGAAATCGCGTGCAACTTCATTCCCGTTTGCTTCCCTGACTCTTGACCATCTTCAAATCGCCATCGTCGAATCCCCTTTCCACCCCCGCTCACAAGATGCTTTCCGTCAGGCTGGAATGCGACTGCCCATACCCGGTCAAAGAGACCTGTGTCGAGTACTATTGTTTGGTCTTGCTGAAATGTCAGTACCCCTCTGTCACTCTTCAGAGCTGCTACTCACCGGTGTTCGTCGACGACATCCTCCACGTCGGTGTCGAAATGTCAAGGGACAAGGTGTTTCGGTTTACTCATGGTAGGCGCCAAAGTTGCTTCATAACCACGTATTCTGGTTCTCAAGATGGTCTGTGCGTGCAGGCCCCTCGTGCCTTGGCGTTCGCCGCGTCCCTGAACCCGCTTTCAGGTCCAGCTGACCGGCGACCGACGAAACCGCGCTCCACTTTGGTCCCATGGATAGCCTCGGTTATGCGTGGAGCACGTCAAAGGGATCACCCACTCCCTAGATATCCACTACTTTGGCGTAGAACTGCATCACCCCAAGCCACCTTTCATCGCCAACGCAGACGGTGGATTTTCTCACGGAACCACTTGGATTTGTCGATCACGGCAATTTGAGCATGGAACCATCAAATTTTGCTTACCTCCGCAAGTCCCCTCGAACGAAGCTCTGGTTGTCCCCATGTGTATAAACCGGAGCCGTCTACTCTGCTCCGTCTCCGTTGCCCAACGGACAGCCTCTGACATGAGCACAAGAAATGTGTAGGTTCTCTCTCTGGCGTACGATCGTCCTCGTGTTCGGAGCTCCGAAGAATGTTGAGTCTGTTGTCACGGCGGCGGGCCGTGGGCAACCAGCTTGGGGATGTTCCAGGGGTGACCAAAGCCGATGGGAAGGCCAAGCAAGAAACGGAACGATGGTTGTCTCGCCTGATCTTTTGGCCCCTCAAATCAGCTCCCGCGCTGACCCCCTCGCTCGCTGATCAAAGATCTGGGTAGCTCATTCGTTCACCCGAGCCTCCCTTGAGTGCGCGGTCAATATCTTGCACGTTGCATTCGAATACCTGTTCTGACCATCATGAATCTATCGCGGTATACCCACATCCTTATTAAACCTGCTATGGCAGACCATTGCCAAGCAGACCGGGCTCATCGCGAGTTCATCACCGCTACCGAGTGGTGCAGTCACTCCCGAGGAATACGCGGGATCCTGCTGACAACATAATTCGACGACGATCCATGTTGCTGTGGTATGGCCTCTGCTTCCCATGTATAGAGAGTTGAAATTCATCATTGGACACGAATCCCACCAGACGCATATCCCCGTCTTAGTATTTTAGTAAACGTTCTGTAAGCTTACAGCAGCTCTCCTGGCGAGCTCGAACGTGGACGGTTTATTAGGACTCATACTAGTATTACGAGATGACACGAGCTCGAAGGACAATTCCCGACTCGGATTCAGCATGGTATCTACGTGTCACACGTCGATTCGCCTGGCTCATCATGTGCACCTGAGCGAATACACAACATCCACGCGGGTAGCCTGATCGCAATGGTAGGTAACCTGATCAAAATGGTAGCATCGCCTGATCCTTGCTGATCTACTGTGAGTCCCACAATGTAAGCTCAAGGAAACTACACGCACTATTACATGGACCCCTGCGGCCGATGGATCGTTCACTTCTTGTGCCTAAGACGACATGAGTGATTGTGACGAGGTCTACTAGAACGAGAAAGACACACCGGGTCCATTTCCGTTGCATCGGCAGTACGTTGTCCGCTACCGGAAGCACCTTCCTTCGGACGCTTGGTGACAGCAACCTTGTTGGGCGATTTATGCTGTAACGTGTGATGAGTGCCTGCGCACAGATCCGAGGAACAGCGAACCTGCTGTTTCACGACGGGTTTCGCGACCGCTCGCTAAGAAAATATGTTAGACACATGTCATCCGAATCCGTGTATCAAACAGGGGTGCTCACGCGTTGACGTTGACCTGCAGCCATCCACGAAGGTCCCTCATGTGCGGCATCCACTCTTACTGGCATGTGGGAGGGTGATCGACGATTGGAATGCTGGCGGGACTTTCCAGAAGGGCGATCGGGCTTATGTGGCGTGACATCCTTGTTCTTCTTTCTCTGTAGCCACTGTTTGAATATTGAATGGCCCTGGGGTGAGTCGACAGTGCCAAAATTTTCGTCTACACGGGCCGCATAGGAGGGCCTCTCGCCATCCCGGACAGATGAGGGCGGAGATGGTGGCTTTAGCAGTATCAACATCGAACAAAGAGGATAACGAAGTGATCACCAACCTCGTCATAATTGAATGATTGAGGAGCAGACGTGTTCGGCGCCACTTCGACCTGTGCCATCGTGAGAACTCGGTTCGAGGGGGAAACGAATGAACTCATACATCGAGGAGATCACCATCGCTGTGTGGACCGGATTTCCCAGCATCTTCCTGTTGTATGTACACAATAGAGTCAGTGCGAGTCTCCTGGACATGCAAGGACTTACACGAAAAGGACCATAGTATGAGTCAGGCAGAACCTTGGCAAGATCATGAACGACAATTTTCCCATCGCCCCGTCCGGTCGCCACATAGCTGCTGTCAGGGGAAACAGAAATTGACCATCTCGTGTGTTTGCTATCCTCAATGACATGCCCTATCTGAGTCAGTGTCGATGTGTCGAGGAACAATATTGAATGGGTAGCAAGTGTAGCAATGAATTTTCCGTTGATGGCGAGAGCGATAGAGCGGACGTCGTTGTTGCCGTCATGGAGAACCACTGATTCAGCAAGCTGGGAGCCAGTGGACACATCGAAGGACCTGATTTTGTTATCAATGGACGTAGAAAAAAACTGCTGGCCATCGCTTGACCATGCAAACGGAGAGGTCTGATTCCCGCCAGGTAGGGCAATCTTGATGTTGATGAGCTCGTCGCCGTTGTGGCTGTCGAAAACACGGATGCCGGAGCCACTGCTGGCAGTGGCAATGCGGTCGCCGCTCGGCGAGAATTTGATTCCATTGACAGGATCGTTGTGTTCGAGTGGGCCAACGAGTCTCTCCCCGGTCGGTATGCTCCAGATACTTGCTTTCTTGTTGGAAGTCCCGGTAGCAAAGCTGGTCGAATCAGGTGAGATATCGACGGCATACACCCAGTTTGTGCCCTCTACGTGGGTGATCTTCTCGTGCATCTCTGAGTCCCATACACTCGCCCCACCCGGCTGAAAAATTCCACAGACTATCCACTTGCCGTCCTTTGACACAGAAATCGCGTGCAACTTCATTCCCGTTTGATTTCCTGATTCTTGACCATCTTCAAGTCGCCATCGATGAATGCCATTGTTACCCCCGCCCACAAAATGCTTTCCGTCCGGCTGGAATGCGACTGCCCATACCCGATCAAAGAGACCTGTGTCGAGTACTATTGTTTGGTCTTGCTGAAATGTCAGTACTGCTCGGTCACTCTTCGGAGCTACTACCCACCGTTGTTCGTCGACGACATCCTCTACGGTACACAATCGTCGGTGTCGAAATGTCAAGGGACAAGGTGTTTCGGTTTACTCGTGGTGGGCGCCAAAGTTGCTACATAACCACATCTTCTGATTCTCAAGATGGTCTGTGCGTACAGGTCCCTCGTGTCTTGGCGTTCGCCGCGTCCCTGAACCCGCATTCAGGTCCGTCTAACCAGCGACCGACGAAACCGCGCTCCACTTTGGTCCCATCGATAGCCTCGGTTATGCGTGGAGCAGGTCAAAGGGATCACCCACTCCTTCGATATGCTCTCCTTTGGCGTAGAACGGTATCACGCCAAGCCACCCTTCATCGCCAACGCAGACGGCCATGCATAGAATTTCCCTCACGATCCACTTGAATTCGTCGCTGATTGCAAGTTTGCTATTGCTAATCGGATAGAATATGGCCTTTGAATATCTACTCCTGGGAACTTGGACACCAAGTACACGTCGTTCGATGACGCCTGTCTAGCGGATGCCGATATTGTCGAGGAAATACGCTGCACGCACGCTGCAACACGTCGGTAGTGCAAGAAGCTCGCCATCAAAAAAAGCAGGCGCACGATATTAATTCTGCGATCTCCTGATGGTGATGGGTGCTGGTAGTTATACTCACAGGACCGTTAGCGGCGGCAGCCGGGTCATCGGACCCCTTGGAGAGAAGCCATATCGAAACCTCGGCCCTTCGAACGTGACCTGAAACTGAAACAGGATCGTTCAGAGGCAATGGAACAACTAGAAGACGTGGTGGGCCGGAAAGTAGTGGGACGAGGAAATTGAAGAATAAACGGGCGCATAGAGAGAAGTGTCGTGGCTTTCGAGAAAGGGGGAGAAGGCGACCATAGACACGTCCCAACAACTTGCTAAACAAAGGTTCGGATAGTCTTACACGCATTGTACATATTCCGTGAGTACATGCTCATGCTATCATCATATGCTGGTAATGTACAGGTCCATCACTAACATCATTTTTTATCTGCTGCGTCAAGATTCTTTGAGCCGATCTTCGCAAATAGACGGGTCACGTACTCTTCTCCCGAGATGAGCGTAGTGCCGCGTTGGCTCTGATATAGCGAAATGATGGCGCTCTTCTCATACACACACGCATGCCTTTCATCAGGGTTTACTTCCCGTACAACGAGTCGGGCATCAAAACAGAAAACATGGCTTCTACACACCACATGCTTATGCGCATACTCGTCTTGGTTGGCATTCTTGAGGCTTGTAATAATTTTAATCAGTTAGACCGTGTCTTCCGATCCCAACTTGCGGCATTGTGTATAGGCTATATCGATTGAATATGCCGGCGAGCTCAATTATGGACAAGACCCTCACTGATGTAACAAGGGGACACAAACGCGAAGAACAATATCTACATACTCCCGATTCGAATGGTATCTACTGAATCAATGCGTCTCATCATGTGCACCTGAGTGAATACACAACATCCATGCGGGTAATCTGATCGAAATGGTAGGTAATCTGATCGCAATGGTAGCATCGCCTGATCCTTGCTCATGCTGACCCACCTTGAGTGTCAAAAATCGAAACTAAAGCAAACAACACGCACAGTTACATGAACCCTCGTGGCCGAGGATTGAGATGGATCGTTCCCTTGTTGGGCCTAATAGGACGTGAGGTTTCGTGACGAGCTCTGCCATCACCAGAAAAAAACGCACTGGGCCGGGTTCGTTTGGATCCGCAGGACTTTGTCCACTACGAGACACATCGGTATTGGGACGCTTGGTGACAGCAGCCTTTACGGGCAATTTGCGCTGCAACGTGTGATGAGTGCCTGCGCACAGCTCCAATGAATAACGAACCTGTTGTTTCACGACGGGTTTCGCGACCACTCGCTGAGAAAACATAGTAGACACATGGTATCCACCTGTGTATCAAGGAGCACTCACGCGTCGACGTCGACCTGCAGCCATCCACGAAGGACCCTCATTTGCGGCATCCACTCTCACCGGGGAGTGGGAGGGTGATCGACGATCGACGGGCTGGTGCGACTTTCCAGAGGGTCGATCAGGGTTATGTGGCGTGGCGTCCTTGTGTTTATTCCTCTGTAGCCACTTTTTGAATATTGAAGGGCCCTGGGGTGAGTGGACAGTGCTGAGATTTTCGTCTACACGTGCCGCATGGGAGGGCGGGGAGCCCTCCTGGGGATGGGCAGAGGAAGTCGGGGATGGTGCCTTCAGCAGCGTCAAGACGGAAGGATGAAGTGAATGAAGTGATCACCAACCTCATCATAGTTGAATGATTGAGCAGCGGACGTGTTCGGCGCCACTTCGACCTATGCCATCATGAGAACTCGGTTCGAGGGGGAAACGAATGAACTCATACATCGAGGGGATCACCATCGCTGTGTGGACCAGTTTTCCCAGCATCTTCCTGTTGTATGTACACAATGGAGTCAGTACAACTGTTTTGGACATGCAAGGATTATGATGGCACAAGTACTTACATGGAAGGGACCATATTCGTCAGGGAGAATCTTGCTGAGATCATGAATGTCAATTTTCCCGTCAGCTCTTCCAGTTGCGACAAAGCTGTTGTCTGGGGAAATAGCGATTGTCCATACTCTCTGTTTGTTGTCCTCGATTACATGCCCTATCTGAGTCAGTGTTGATGTGTCAAGGAACACAACTGAATGCACAGTAGATGTAGTAACGAATTTGCTGTTGGCAGCTAGAGCGATAGAGAGGACGCGATTGTTGTCACTGTCATGGAGAACCGATGATTCGGCAAGCTGGGAGCCGGTGGACACATCGAAGGCCCTGATTTTGCTGTCGTAGAATGTGGAAAAAATTTGCTGAGCATCACTTGACCATGCAAGTGGAGTGGCCAGAAGATTACTAGGTAGTTTGGGAATGTTGATATTGATGAGTTCGTCGCCATTGAGACTGTCGAAGATGCGGATGCTGGATTTCATATAGCAGGCAGTGGCGACGCGGTCACCATTGGGAGAGAATTTGATGCCAAAGACATAAATGTCACCGTGTTCGAGTGGGCCGACGAGTCTCTCCCCAGTTGATATACTCCAAATGCTCGCTTGTCTGTGAATCCCTGTGGCAAAACTGGTCGAATCAGGGGAGACATCGACTGCACACACTAGGTTTGTGTCCTCCACTTCGGTAACCTTTTCACGCATCTCCATATCCCACACACTCGCGCCGCCTTCCTGGGTCCCACAGACTATCCATTTGTGGTCCTTTGAAACACAAATGGTTTGCAACTCCATTCCCGTTTGATTTCCGACCTCTCGACCGTCTTCAAGTCGCCATCGCCGAATCCCATCTTTACCCCCGCCCACAAGGTGCTTTCCGTCAGGCTGGAATGCAACTCCCCACACCAAATCATCGCGACCAGTGTCAAGCGCCATTATTTGGTCTTACTGAAATGTCAGCATTGCCCAACCACTCCTTGGAGCCGCTACACACCAGCATTCGTTGATGACATTCTCGCCAATGGTACGCAATTGTCGATATCGAAATGTCGAGGAACAAGGTGTTGTTGGTTTACCCGAGGTGGGCAGAGTTGTTGTATAAACACGTTTCCTTATTCTCAAAATGGTTCGTGTCTTTGGCGCTTATCCTGACTCGGATCCCTAGCTACATGATCTCATTGCGAAGACCTGGCAGGCGATTAACATTGGCGAAACTCGCCTTCGTTGCCGCGGATGGTCTTACTTTGCGAGTGCTCGTCATATCTCGGCCGCAGGACTCGGTTCACGATGGATGTACAATCCACATTAGACTAATTCCATACGGTGCACAAAATACGGCGAGTTCTCGAAAAGGCCCCGCTCAAACTCCTCACTTTAAAATGGGAGACGAATAGACGTCCATAGACCCACGCAAGCCGCACCAAGTTGACATACATAGCGTTCTCGTGCTTCCTATGTCTCTCTCCGGTGATGCTCAGCCTCTAGGTAACCTCCCACTGAGGTTAAATCTACCCCAAACACCTCAGTGCGGTGTTCTGGTGCATCACTGAATGCACTTTCCAGCAGTCCAGTCTACTGGACAGCGTACCACTTTGGTACCATCGATGACACACGCATGGAGCAAGTCGAGGGTATGATTTATTTCCCAAGTGCACTACTTCGGCGTAGAACGGTATGAACCCGCAACTCTTTACTGCCGACGTCAGCTGTCATAGAATTGCCTCACGATCAAGACCTCGTCAATCATCGCGAGTTTGCTATTGTTAATTGGGTGGAATACAGCCTCAATAGATATCAAGGAGTTTCGTCACCGAGATCATCTTGTTCGATGTCCTCTAGTGACCGTGCGTTGGATTCTGACAGCGTCGACGAAGTACCCCTTGAACACGGTGCATAGATTGATACGTCGGTAGCACAAGAAGGCAGCCTTCAGAAAATTTTAGCGCATGCTGCTTCTGTCGCTCAGAAAATGGGTGTCCGATCTCCCTTGGGGGAACGCAAGAGAAGTATATCGGAGACTAGCATCAAAATCGGAAACGCATTTTATTTCACTGTATTTTACCTTGTTCCAGGCGATTACCACCATTTCAACAGTCGCAGAGAAACGAAGGCTTTTTGTTGGTGTGTAATTCCACCTTGGGGTCATCTTGATATACTCACCTTTAGTCCGGGCGAGCAGAACCTGTTCGTGCTTAACGAGTGTGTGGCACTCAGCCGATGATGAAATGGTTTTTTCAGTATGGTCCCCGTCGGCGCAATTAACGTGGGTAGTATCAAAGTAAACTCTGATTCCGTGAGTGCCCCTGAGTCATTTTTCGGAAAACAGAACCAAAACTGTGCATCTCCGCGGCCCTTCGCACGAACCTCCGTGTTCGTCCACCCCCACCCGGGACGTACGCCGAAGCCGTCTACTCCGCTGCTTCCCCGTTGCTCAATGGACAGCCTCTGACCCCATCCTATGTTTTTGTCTTGTGAGTACGATCGTCCTCGTGTTCGAAGCCCAAAATAATTCTGAGATTGAGACCAATGCAGGTCAGCGGGTCAAGGTGAGCAACCGCTTGGAGATGTTCCTGGGGCGATCGCAACCGGTGGGGAGGTCAAACAAAGAACGGAATGATGATCTTCTGACGTGGCGTTCCCACTCCTTGGCATCAATCCCCGCAAGGAGAGGATCTGAGGGACTCCATTCATTCACTCAAGCGTGATCCTTGGTTGGCCGTTTAGTGGGCGGTCCACTACAACCCCTCGAGATGTGGCATTTCTCCGGCCGCATCCATCTGTATCACTGACGGACAAGCAGATGGGAGCACTCCGACTGATGATTCGACTGGGGCAACCGTTTGATGCACTGTTGGTCACCCCGACCCGCCAGAATACAGGAGGGTCGCCTCGGAGAGTATGGTCATTGTCCAGGTAGAGGAAGACGCGCCATTGAACGTGCTCATAGACAGTGCGTGGATGGTGGACGTGCTTTAATGACTGTTTTTAGTTGCATGGCACTCATTTTGATACCAACCGCTTCTTTTTGCAATCCTTTTTTCTCTTTCGAATCATTTTTTCGTGAACATCCCCAAGCTCGCAGTACTGTTATTGTGCCTCTCGTCCCGTTAACTTGCGTTTTTCGAATGACTCCTCTCTTGACACGCTCGCTGGTGTCGATATCGCCGAGAATGAATAGATGTATCTTATATCTTCTTTCTTTGAATCAACTCTCGTAGATCGGCTTATATCAATGCTGGCCGAAACGGGCTGATCGATCGTCATCACAGTGCAGCTACATCTAATCGCCAGCTTTGAAACAAGATATTGTTGCTGGATGCAGTGTTTAGGTGATTGGCAGAGTTTTAGTCACAATCAAAAGATGGCAGTACCGTTGGAGGAAGAGTCTCGTTTCACCAGATCGCAACGGAGTACACCCAGGAAATGCGACATCTTAACGCACATCCTCGTCTTAGTAGGCGCTCTGAGGGTTTGCAACAGCCATGTACACATACTCCCGAGTCAACATGGTATCGAATCGAATGACCCGAATCAATGTATCTCATCATGTGCACCTGAGCGAATACACAACATCCACGTGGGTAGCCTAATCGCAAGGGTAGCTTCGTCTGCTCCTCGTTCGTGCTGATCTATGTTGAGCGTCAAAATCGACACTAAAGTAAACTACACGCACCGTTACATGGACCCTCGTGGTCGAGGGTTGAGATGGATCGTTCGCATGCTGTGCCTGAGAGGACGTGAGCTGTTGTGACGAGTTTTATGATCACCAGAAAAGAACGCACTGTGCCGGGTTCGTTTGGATCCGCAGGACCTTGTCCACTACGAGACGCATCGATATTGGGATCGTTGGGAACGGTGCCCTTGCTAGGCGATTGACGCTGTAGTGTCTAATGAGCCTCTGCATAAAAATTCGATGTGCAACGAACCTTTTGCTTCCAACCCGGTCTCACACTCCTTCTCTAAGATGGTAAGTTAGACGCATCGCATCCATTCTTCTATCAAGGAGGAGTGCTCACGTGTAGTTGTCGACGTCGACCTGCAGCCATCCATGAAGGACCTTCATTTGCGGCATCTACTCTTACAAGGGAGTGGGAGGGTGATCGACGATCGACGGGCTGGTGCGACTTTCCAGAGGGTCGATCAGGGTTATGTAGCATGGCGTCCTTGTTTTTCTTCCTTTGTAGCCACTTTTTGAATATTGAAGGGCCCTGGGGTGAGTTGATAGTGCTGAGATTTTCGTCTACACGTGCCGCATGTGAGGGCGGGGAGCCCTCCTGGGGATGAGCAGATGAGGTCGGGGATGGTGCCTTCAGCAGCGTCAACACACAGGGAAGAAGAGAATGAAATGATCACCAACCTCGTCATAGTTAAATGATTGGGGAGCGGACGTGTTCGGCGCCACCTCGACCTATGCCATCATGAGAACTTGGTGCGAGGGGGAAGCGAACAAACTCATACGTCAAGGAGATCACCATCGCTGTCTTCGCTGTGTATCTTGGACTCACGCCGACTGGATTTCCCAGCATCTTCCTGTTGTATGTACACGATGGAGTCAGTGCAACTCGCAAGGACTATGATGGCACAAATACTTACATGGAAAGGACCATATTCGTCAGGGAGAATCTTGCCGAGATCATAAATGTTGATTTTCCCATCAGCTCTTCCAGTTGCGACAAAGCTGCTGTCTGGGGAAACAGCAATTGACCATACTCTCTGTTCATTATGCTCAATGACATGCCCTATCTGAGTCAGTGTGGATGTGTCAAGGAATAAGATTGAATGCACAGCAGATGTAGCAATGAATTTGCCATTGGCAGCTAGAGCGATAGAGAGGATGTCATTGTTGTCACTGTCATGGAGAACTGATGATTCAGCAAGCTGAGAGCCAGTGGACACATCAAAGGACCTGATTGTGTTGTCGTAGGATGCGGAAAAGATTTGCTGAGCATCATTTGACCACGCAAGTGGAGTGGCCAGACCATCACCAGGTAGGCTGGGAGTCTTGATATTGATGAGCTCGTCGCCATTGCGACTGTCGAAGATGCAGATGCTGGAGCCTACATAGCAGGCAGTGGCAAGGCGGTCGCCACTCGGAGAGAATCTGATTCCAAAGACTGGACATGAATCGTCGTGTTTGAGTGGCCCGACGAGTCTCTCCCCAGTTGATATACTCCAAATGCTCGCTTCGCCGTAAGTCCCTGTGGCAAAGCTGGTCGAATCAGGGGAGACATCGACTGCACACACCATGTTTGTGCCCTCCACTTCGGTGACCTTTTCACGCATCTCCGCATCCCACACACTTGCGCCCCCATCCTGGGTCCCACAGACTATCCATTTGTCGTCCCTGGAAACAGAAATCGCATGTAACATCGTTTCCGTTTGTGTTCCGACCTCTCGACCGTCTTCAAGTCGCCATCGCCGAATCCCATCTGTACCCCCGCCCACAAGATGCTTTCCGTCAGGCTGGAATGCAACTCCCCACACCGAATCATCGCGACCAGTGTCAAGTACTATTGTTTGGTCTTACTGAAATGTCAGCATTGCCCAATCACTCCTCGGAGCTGCTACACACCAGCATTCGTTGATGACATTCTCGCCAACGGTACACAATTATCGGTATCGAAATGTCGAGGAACAAGGTGTTGTTGGTTTACTCGAGATGGGCAGAGTTGCTGTATAAACCCGTTTCCTTAATCTCAAAATGGTCTGTGCACGCGGATCCCTCGTGTCTTTGGCGCTTATCCTGACTCGGATCCCAGCTACGTGATCTCGTTGCGAAGACCTGACAGGCGATTAACATTGGCGAAACTCGCCTTCATTGCCTTGGATATCTTACCTTGCGAGTGCTCATCATATCTTGGCTGCAGGACTCGGTTCACGACGGATGTACAATCCACATTGGACTAATTCGCGACATATGGTGCACAAAGGCCCCACTCAAACTCCGGACGAATGTTCGCCGTAAAATCGGAGACGAATATACCCACTCAAACTGCATCAAGTTGACATACATAGCGTGCTCGTGCTTCCTATGCGTCTCTTCAGTGATGCTCAGCCTCTTGGTGACCTCCCGCTGAGGGCATATCTACCCCCAAAACCTGAATGCGGTGTTCCGGTGCTTCACTTTCCAGTCAGTCCAGCCGACCAGACAGTGTCGCATCCTGATAGAGTCGACGAATTCACGACCCTTAAACACGATGCACAAATTGTGGTGTGTGTGTCAGTAGCACAAGAACGCAACCTTTGGAGAATTCTGGCACTGTCGCCCGGGAAATGGGTGTCCATCATCGTTGGGAGAATGTAAGAGACATATATCGGGGACTAGAGTCAGAAACGGAATCAGGCTATGCTTCGCCGCAATATATGTTATTCCAGGAGTTTTCGCAGTTCCGCCAAACCGGTATTCGAGAAACGAAGATATTTTGTTGGTGCGTTATTCCGTTTCAGAGTGATCCCGGTACAGTCATCCAGTCCAGGTGAACCGTCCCCGATACCCCAGTACATCATCAAGCGTCTCCGGAACCTGTTCGTGCTCAACGAGCGGGTGGCACCCCCTCGGCCTTGAATGGCCAATGGCTTCTCCTATATGGTCCCCGCCGGCGCAACCAAAGTGGGTGGTGTCAAAGTGAGCTTTGACTGTGTGAGCACGCTCGAGTCACCCTTCGGAACACAGAATTGTCTATTTTTGCCTACCCCCGCAAGGCCCTTTGTTCTTCGGGGTCAAAACGGCGCCCCACTTTGGTCCCACGGATAACCTCAGCCATGCGTGAAGCACGTCAAAGGGTTCACCCACTCCTTCGATATGCACTCCTTTGGTGTAGAACGGTATCACGCCAAGCAACCCTTCGTCGCCAACGCAGACGGCCGCGCCATAGAAGTTCCTGATATCACGATCCACTTGGATTCGTCGCTGATTGCAACTTTGCTATTGTTGACTGGATAGAGTGTAGCCTTTGAATATCTACTCCCTGGGAGCTTGGACACCAAGTTACACGTCGTTCGATGACGGCGTCGGATGCTGAGCCCGTCGAGGAAATACGCTGCACGCACGGTGCACGAAAAGACACGTCGGTCACGCAAGAAAGCTCGCCGACAAAAAAAAAATCAGGCGCACGATACTTCCGTCGAGCGGGAAATGGGTGTTCAATCGTCCTTGCGAGCTAGACTCTTGTCTTTCAGTATCTGCCATTGTGCATGTCGTTGCACATTATCTACTGCTCTCTGATCTGCGAGGTATACTTCCCAAGTCAGCTTGTTAAACTTCTTCCGCAGATCGATGTCATCATGCGTGCACCGTCATTCCCACCACCTGCCTGCCCGGCTGAGCAGTGACATAAGTAATTATACCGATACAGCGATCTACGAGACAGAGGTCCCTTAAAAGGCCCTCTAGATCAATACGGTGATCCGATTCCAAGCCCATTCCCCGTCCTACAACATTTGTTGCATCCTTTCCCGCCACCCTCGTGCCATGGTATTCGCACTCACCCAAACGTCTCGCCCGGCGCGAGTTGACGGACGGGTATACCCCGCGCGTCGTAGTTAGTTTGGAACACCTACGAACGTGGATAGGACAGAGCGTGAATATAACAGATCATGCTTCCAGACCCCCGCGATCGGCTGGGACGCGACCAACTCACTTGATTACCCCACCATTTCTGTATGGTGTTCAGACCGATCTGCAAACAGACAGAACCCCGGCATTGAGAACCGCCGATCCGTGGTAAGTGACAGACAGGTTTCTCGTGCTTACCGTGCCATTTCGAGGGTATTGAAGACTATCCAAACCAAGCAGTGACGACGTCAGTTTCCTTAATTAAAGTGATGGAAAAGCGACGTACGCAAAGAAAATCGTTATAATCGACAACGCCAGACCCGCATCAAGCGCGGCCGAGAGTACATCTAACAGTGCATGAACGAACAAAGAACAATTAGTGAAAAACGGATTCCTTACAATTGTATTTGGTCCACCAAGGAAAACATCGTCTGTGATGCGCCCATTTAGAAAGAGAAGGGGATAGAACATGGTCACCTGGCTAACCTGCGAATCAAGAACTGAAAAATGAATCCGACGAGTCTTTTTGGAATGTCAGCTTGTGTACATGATGAGTATCATAAAGGACGCACGCCCAGGGCACAAAGTTCAATGCTGTCGCTGGAGGAATAAGATTCGTTCCGTTAAATATGACGGGGCTAAAAAGGAGTAGATGATGAGCGGATCAGCAGTATTCCCTACACAAGGGAACGCGGAATGATCTCACAAACTACCGCTAGCGTCAGCTCAACTATCATTGAGAAGTAGATGCCACCTACTTGATATATCGCAGAAAACTGTTCGGCCACTTCTTCATCAATAGCCAAGGAATAACCGGTGCAATAGCCCCAACGACAAAGAAATACAAGAGCGCTAAAGACCGGTCAGCCGATATCTAGATTAACATGGAAATGATGGTTTACGGCTAAATGACAATGATCAACAATCAACTCATGGGCCAGAAACTAGCTAAACAAACCTGTATAGATGATCAGAGGAAAACTGTTCTTTCGGCCCAACAACGCCTAAACGGCATCATATACTGAGTTACGTTCCCCTGTCTGTGTAAACACACGCACCCCATATGATAGACGCCGTCGCGAATACCTGGGTACCCGGACATATAAACCTGCAAAAGCTTAGCATAATTGTTGAAAAGCGATACGAGCCCGTAATTTACCCGTCTTTCTGCGTATTGGAGCAAATGTCCCTGCCAGAGCAAGATGAATCTAGATATCATGTATACAGTCGATTGGGCTCACGGAATATGATCAAACATCCAGCATTGCACGAGAAGCTGAGTGGTCCCAGCGATGATAGTACATATGATCTGCACGAGTTAAGTGCGTCAGTGAATAAAAGCAACGCCATAACAGCTAACCTGACACCAAAACATGGTGCGTGGGGGAATTTTCATGTAATGCCCAAGCTTAAAATCCGATGTAAAGGTCAGAGATTGCGTCATCGTCTAGCAGCCGACTTAGCACACTGCGCCGACAACGAAACTGTTCTATTCACTCACTATATATCCAAACGTCTTGAATAACATCGTGGCGATAGGACGGCCGGGCAACGCATAGCTTGAGCCAGCTCAGCACGAGGACACATAAGGAAAAGTAGGGCCCATACCCGATAACAAGTTCCGTGATAACACTACAAGGGACGTGAGAATGAATCAACTAGAGCACAGAGACGCCTACTTAAGTCCGACTTGCTGATTCGTGATCGCTTGAATCATACCACACGGAATGACATAGGTGAATGCTTCGCAAAGTCCCGCACGTTAGCGACGATCAGGGCCTATGACAACTGAGAATGCGACTTTACCTATAAGCAACGCAATCACGAAAGCCCATACTGGCATTTTCGTATGCCACAGTTCGATGCTAATAACACCCAGGGCGAACATGACGGCAAACAATACGAGATACCACCAGTCAGGAACTATTGATGATATATGAGGCCAGTCCCGAATGTTTAATAGCAGTGATATTACCTTGCGGGTACACATTCATCAGGCGAGCATGAACGTCGGGTTCTTCTCTCAAAGATCGTCGAGTTTGTTGAATAATTTGCTTCCGGAAGTAAAGGAAGGTATGGACGAGAGTGGCTATGACACGAGGTTTTTCATACGGATCCCCTTGCATAAAACGAAAACAATCACCTGTGATCGTAGCAAACGACAACCTAAATTCCAACTTTAAGTAGATAAATCAAATAGTGGCACGATAGATGTACCCATATGATATGGCAAAGCACGTCCTAAAGGTTTTTGGGTGAAGGGCTTCTGAAACTATAAGGGGTAAGAACACGTACGACATGAATAGTGGGCTATACGACTTGTATGCGTCCATGTCAAGCGTGTTCTGCGGCGTCAGAATTCGGGTGACGTTGTACGGTTGCATCGTATCATCAAAGACCTGTCGCGATTGAATGCTACCTCGAAAGTTCAGCATGTAGGTACACTCCCATGGTCAACAATTATTCTCACGGCATATACAATGACATCCAGGTATTGGTGAACTAGCCAAAGGTGCGAGTAAGCTGAATTTCGAATGCTTTCGAAAGAATCACAGACATAGAGTATGGGCGTTACGATCCCTACATGATAAGTCAGCATGGAGCAATTGCGTTGTTATGGCTTCTTGTGACCTACAGTAAAATACCACGAATCCAGATAGGATACTGGCCTCAGCCCACCCTAATCAAAGAATTGAGCAAAATGTTCGACGAGAATGGAAAAAAAGTCATACATGGTGTGGCTAACGGCGAGCCAATGTACCTATATATCGAACATCATCAATCTCTATCGGAAAAAGCTACACCGAGGAACACGCACGCGATTTGGCTCCAATCGAACGTCATGACAGACATACCCTGTGCCATGCCTTCATTCGTATCTCGACTGTAGCTCATTCGTAATCATACTCACCATCCCATGAACGTAACTTGCCACCGTTCATCTCGTCAACGAACAGCGCAAAAAAAGTGACGGAAAAAAGTGACGTACCCAAACAATTGTGCAACAACTTTCAAGTTTATTTGAGTCATACTGTTGACCAACCGAGAAATCCCCATGAACTCACCCGCATTTTCGGGCCATATCCAGGTAACCCACGAGAAATACGACAGTCCCTGGACTAACAAAAGGGAGTTGATCAGCTCTGACGCGATAAATCCGATTTCCAGGCCAACGACGTACACAAATACCCAGGGACAAAGTCTGCGTATCACCAATTTAGTGTCATCTCAGACGGCCAATACATTGGAAGAATGGTAGACTTACACCATAGGTATGATGCTGCGAAAGCATACAGAAAGAAACGCTCTCGGCTCATGCCACCTAGCCGTCCACTCCCCGCGTACTGTTGCGAATGAAGGGTATTGAACAACGCACAGGTTACAAGCGTGGAAGGCCATATCATGCTAGGCGGGGCCACAAGAAATCGACGGGCGATTCCGCCCGCCGAAAAGCCGATTAATTGCGTGGAAACGACTAGAAACCATTGATCTGGGTGCAGACAAAAACAAAAACCGCACGTCAATCAAGAGACACTTCCAGAGAGCGGGACGTGCGGACAAGTAAAACTATAGCGTTGGTCGTAATACAATCTCTGTACGGCGATAATGTCGGTCTAAATTTGGAGCATTTAAATGCGCAAGTTGGTGCCTTCACACGTATAGACTTACTGCATAAGCCGGTGGCGATCCAACGGACGCCATGATCTACAAAAATTGTAAACAACTGGAAAGGGACGGAAGTAAATGGTCCAGAACAGGACGCCAACCGTTATTAGCACATGCTCTTTGATAGAGAATGGACCCGGATTCAATGAAATACCCAATATTCGTTTTCGAGGCATGCAGGATGCCCAGAAACACCCGAGCGGATATGAAATTAGCTGTGCGACGATGCCTACGACGGGCACGGCGGGGTAGCGGAAGGAGAGAAATTGGTTGACGCCAGAGATGATCACCGACCATACCAAACCGAGCACCCAACTTCGTAGTGTCATCACAGGTATCAACGGATCGTCGGTGTTGGCTACCGCAGAGCGTACTTCTGGGTATGGCGAATCGTCATCAAACTCAGAAGTCCAATTCGGGTCAAAATTGGGATCGTCAAAATCTGGCATGAGTTCCTATAAACAACGCTCAGCATCACGAACAAGGGGACGATGGACGTAGACCACGCACGGAAATTTCAGTAGCTAAGTGGGATTAATCGCATAGTTTGAATAACACCAATTATTAGGACATTCTGACCCACCTGAGCGGAATGGATGGACATGGTCGTCCGACTCCGAATCTTTATCCTGGCTTCCTATCGTTCGAGGGTAAGCAAAATATTCACGGGAATGCGTGCTAAACCGCCGCAATGGATAGTCTTGGGATGGGGAGGTGTCATCGAAGGGCATCAAGATGATTGAGGGAAAGACGAGAGTGGGAGACGGTCGCCAGCCTAAAGACTTAGAAGAGTGAGAGTTTTGGAAAGCTTCGGATGTGTTCCTGACCGTCACGTAATTATAGAAAATGTTCAAGTGATACTTAGATACCGACTGATATGGCCGTTGCAGTGGTGTCACCATTGGGCCCAGGCGAGCTCGCCGGTGCCGCCGATCGACATGATACATCTATCCGCCGCTGTGATATATACAGATCGACACCAAGAAAAGCCTGCGGAGAACGCTCAAGTTTCGTTTTGAAGGCTGACATGGTGATTCCGTGGCGTGGTACCATCATAAATGCAGTGATGGAGGGAGAACCTCGGAGCGCAGCGTTCCCACTGCGTAGTACGTAACACTCGAGGTCTATTCCAAACTTGGCACGTAGCAGGTTGAACGACTCACATCCTCGACCACCTCCAGCCAGTTTCGCGCTGACCTGGCCAAGAGTCAACCCTCGAACACATTTCTGACACCGTGCAGAGGGAACGGCCTGGCTCTCATCTTTGGCAGGTCAATCATCGTATTATCCATGTGCTGTGATCCCACTGACGCTCAATCATGATGCAAATCATGATGCGTGGCTGATGATGACTACGTCTTCCTTGAGTTTGTACCAGCACCTTCAATGCCTCGGATTTTTACCGTGGTTTAGTCCGAGGATGATCCCAGGCTGTTAAGATTTCTATCCGACGGTTAAGACAATTATATAGACATTCTTTGACGTGTGCGCTGGTCAACTAGTGCCAGGGGACAGTGAAGGACTTTGCGACTGCGCACACGCTCTCTCAGCTCAAGGGACGCAGAGCTATCATAGGAAAGTCTGGCACGAATTGTGCCTGTTACGAGTACTTAATGACAGTGGGAGTAATGAGGCACCACATCTTAAGCCACATGCCACGCACGTGTATTACATGCGACACGAAACTTGTCCAAACCCCTCGGCGTGGCAGAGTGAACTAGCCCTCTGCGGCATATGAATACCTAGACTGGTGTCACCGATCTGTCTCAGGCCGGATCCCATATCAAGTCGTTGAGTGGAACGTCGAGATCCCGTGCAAGCGCCAATGCAACATCATGCGAAATCCCACATTTGAACATCGGGGGTCCATCTAATTTGTCTACCGCACTCGTTCTGTGCAACGCCCGCATCAGGGTCAGCTCTGTGATCTGCGTCGCCAATTCAGTTTTCGTCGCCTGACAACTGGACAACGTTTGAAAAAGTGGCGGGCTTACCGTGGCGTAGATGTGAATCCGCCCGATCTCCATGGCCGTGTATTCTCCCAGTAGTTCGAATCGAGGGTCGTGAGGTCTTGTCTCATAGTCATTTTCTTCTAATAAGGTACCCAAGATGGCAAGCAGCCTATCCAATGGAAACGTCGCAGGGCCAAGCAACCGTTGGGAAACCTATTAAAATGAATACGACCGGTTAGGATGACACGAGAAAGGTCAAGTTCGGGACTGTACCTTGACAACTGTTTGAGCCCCTCCACTCTTCTTCGGAGAGCCCATTTTCCTACGCCTCTTTTTTCGTTCCTCTGGTCCTCGGCTAAACATCCGGATATCACTCTTTGGTGGGTTGGTCGATGCCAAGAACGCTGCGATGAGAATGAATTTCGACATCCGTGGAAGATGGTCCACTCTAAAGCTTGGCACCGGTTTCACCCGGCTTGAGATTCCATCGCGATTGGATGGGGCCAATGTTTGACCTGCATCGTAGTCGTTATTCACAGCCCAGTCAGCGGCGTTGTCGAAACGTGGGTAAAGTGCGTCTAAAGCCGCTGTAAATGTCGGCAGGAAGAACTTGAACAAACGCAGGCGGCCATCCGTTCCCGGGGGCTCGAGTTCAGGGGGATCTAACCCCTCCTCCTCTGCCTGCCGTACTAATTCATCGTGTTGACTGACGACTGGCTTCACAAAACCTGGCCACCGAGCTGCGGCAACGTATTGGAGTTCGAGGGGATCGTTTGTGTATATTGACACGGCATTGTACAGCGTCTCCACGTACTGTTCATAGAGTGGCTGTAGAGCAGGATGATAGGTCACGTGAGGCGTGTCAGGCAACAAGGATGTACTGCGGAACGCCGACACGAGCCTTTGGATGACATCTGCAATAGTAAGTCGCCCAACAAAACTCCAAAATCTGCGTTGCGAAATACTTGCCTTGTTTAGTTAGGGATTCGACGTCGACATAATATGGGTCAGGTGATGCACCTAGGGCGGGCCGGATGTTGTCCCAACTGACAGATGATAACAGGATAACCGAGACGTCGACCCGCGACTACACAAAGTCCACATCAATCAGTGATACACTTTCCTCCACGTAAGGTTGCTCTGGGCGGGCGAAGAGATGAGTTGACTGACCAGTTCGGCTAAACGAGTCAGAGGAACAATCAACTCTGGGAGACCCTCAGAGAGTCTCTCAGCCCTTTCGATCAGGATCACCATCGATGGATCCTGCTCGTTCGCAGAAGCGACCGCCTTGGCCTTTCCTTTACCTTTTCTTTTAGAAGAGTCGCCGGTATGCTCGAGACGTAGCCTCCTGAGCCCATGCAGAAAGCTGTCGATGCTGTCATTGTATCTTTGTGAATCATCCCCAGGCCATACTTGACAGCCATTCTCCCAGGAGGGCTTCCACCCTGCGAGCGTGTTGAGAACAGTGTCGTAGAATATGCGTAGGGTGAAACATGTCACAGCGTTTACGTGTGCATAGAGAGTGGGTGGAGCATCTGGAATGGAAGAGACATTATGAAAAATGGCGTTGATGACCGAGGTCGTGATGCGCGGGTTGTTCGCGTCCGTGATGTATATGAATTGTGGCAGGTACGTGGATGCCAGAGTAGTGAGATGCGCGATAAACGACGCGTAGCCAGGGTGTACATCAGAGATATTCTGAATAAATGCTTCCTCTTCATCCATACTCGCTGTTTTAATCGAGTCGGTGACACCTTGGAGTCATTGAAGCTTTCTTGGATGGTGATTAGGGTTGTTTGGCCTTGTTTTATTCTACGGCCGTTGACTAAGCAACCACAGATTTGCTTCTGGCAGAGCCAAAGGGGACAGCATGGGGAAATTGAACATCGCGCACCACAAATCTTACCACCCTTACCGACGAGACAACATCGAGCGCGTCCGAAAAGATGAAGAAGAAGCAGCCCGTAAAGACGCAGAACAAGAGGGCCGGATCGTACTCGCGGATGCAGAGGCTCGGTTGACACTGTTGCGCGAACGCGCAGGGATCGGTGAGAAGGGAAAGGCGAAGGCGAATGAAATGGAGGGTCCAACTAGTACAATGCTGGGGCCAGAGAGTGGGTCTGGGAAACATATCAACCTTTTCGAGGATCTGGAACAGGTGAGAGTCGCTAGTACGTCTGGTTGCATTCCTTGCTAAAGACGTGGCGCTACAGCAAGCGATGGTGACCGCAGTCCGTGCTACCAAAAATACAGCCCCCTCGGAAGCTGACAAAGGCGTCCCACTTGCACCAAGTGTCAAAGACCTCAATCCCTGGTACTCAGACAAGGCAAGAGACCACGGTCAATTTGGGGAGGATCAGGAGGACGATAGACGGTAAGCAGTTGTCATAGTCATAAACGTCTTCTGACAGTATTGACAGAAAAAGGGATCTTCGCTTTAAATCTATGAATGACCCACTTACGTCTATAACGCAACAACTGGCTGCTCGCCCATCCTCACGATCATCGCTTCCCTCCACGAACTCGCGTTCCGGAGACCGCCGTTCGTCTCGTCCTCATCAGCATCCAGCAGCACTTCCGCCCACACCAAAGCAACTAGATCCAACAGCCGTGCGTTTGAACCGAGAGTCGTCGGAGCGCGAGCGCGCACTGGCTCTCATTCGCCAGAAAAAGCGGGAATTGGCAGGCAGCGAAACACCAAGCACCGTCCACGGTGGCATGGACGAGGGATACGGCGATGTGTACAATAAGAGAGCGGTAGAAGAAGCTCACGCACACAGGGATAGATGGCGAAGAAAAGGTTGGTAAGAAACCTCGTCCACTGGCAGGACTTTGTACTGTCAATGACTCGGACTCTGTACTACGAGAAGAATGAGTCAGATGGCAGATAACCGCTCAGTGTCCGTAATTACTGTGATCGAGTCATATATATGTATGTGATAGCAACTTGATCTTTACTTGGACCCATCCGACTCAGCATGCCTATCGCACCGCTCGTCCTCGACCAATCCATCCACGTCGTGCACACCTTCACGCTCGAAAATGGTCGTGTTCTGAAAGATATCCCCGTCGCATATAAAACATGGGGCCATCTCAACGAAGCCAGAGACAACGTCGTGATCATCTGTCATGCCTTCACCGGCAGTGCCGACGTCGAAGACTGGTCCGTACTTTCATTTTTTCTTCTTCGCCCTCGTTCAGACAGAAGACCCTACAGGTGGGGTCCACTCATGGGTCACGGAAAGGCCTTTGACCCCAACCGTTTCTTTATCTTCTGCGCCAACGTTTTAGGCTCGCCGTACGGAACGGCTTCCCCGGTCACGCCCAACCCAGACACCAGCCGCCCGTATGGCCCCGAGTTCCCGCAGACGTCTATCCGCGACGATGTTCGGTGCGTCCATCCTTCCTTTCGTCGCGATGTGCAGCCTGTCGTGACGTCTTTACCCGACATATTTGAACGCGAGCAGACTACATAAGCGCGTGCTGGACCATCTTGGCGTATCACGTGTTGCTGTCGCCATCGGAGGCTCCATGGGCGGCATGGCCGTCCTCGAGTGGCCACTCTGTAGCCCTCCTGGGTACGTTCGCCATATCGTTCCCCTAGCCACCTCCGCCCGACACTCGGCATGGTGCATCAGTTGGGGCGAAACTCAGCGCCAGTGCATCTACAGCGACCCCGCGTACGAAGACGGCTACTACATCTTCCAACCATCAACAGGCCTCGCCGCCGCGCGCATGGCCGCATTGCTCACCTACCGCTCGCGCGACTCTTTCGAGAGTAGGTTCGGAAGACGTCCGCAGATCGCTCCTTTCTCTGGCCTCAATGGCCATCCTCACACGAAGACGATCACACCCCGTGTACTCTCAGCAGCCGACCAGGCCCTCATCGCACACAACGAAGGCCACCAGCGCGCATCCCGTCCGCGCTCCCAAGCACAGTCCACCATCGCACCCACGTCCACGCCCGCATTCTCAGCCCAGTCCTACCTTCGCTACCAAGGTGCCAAGTTCGTCGCCCGATTCGACGCCAACTGTTACATCCACATCACACGTAAAATGGACACGCACGACCTCGCTCGGGGACGCACAGACCTCGCCTCGCCTTCTACCAACACCGACGCCAGCACGCCACACCTCGACCTGCAATCCTCCGCCCTCGCTGCCATCCTCGCCACCCTCCCTCCCCGAGCGCTCGTCGTCAGCATCGAAACAGACGGCCTCTTCACACCCACCGAACAGCGCGAACTCGCGACACACATTCCCGATGCAGAACTGGTCGTCATTCCATCCCCCGACGGACACGACGGGTTCCTCCTCGAATTCGAGCAAATCAACACGCACGTGCTTCGCTTTTTGCAACGAGAGTTTCCAGAGTATTTTGAACGAGGGAGCGAGGGTGAGGGTGAGGGTGAGGGCGAGGGCGATGGCGATGGCGATGGCGATGGCGATGGCGAGGAAGGCGCACTGGAAGATTTCTCGGTACAAAAGACGAGTTTATTTGGCGAGGCGGAGGCGGACGTGACGAGGTGGTAACTAACACACGACGCGTTCGTTTTGCAGAATTTAAGTCGAGAAAAAATGTCGTCCGAAACGTGAAGTCTGTACTTGAAATGTAATATGATGTTTGGGTCATTTGAAGCTTCCACACACATTTAGGCTGCGACGATATGTACGCACTTGTTATTTATACCGACGTTCAGGAAAAGCCAACACCGTGGTTTCGCCGATATGTACTTCAAGTTTGAGTCTACATATTTTCGATCGGGAAGAAGACTTCTGGTATTGCCACTGTCGCCCAGACATCACCCTATGATAGTCACGGTATAAGTTCAAGAGTAGACTTCACGTTTCGGACGACACCCTCATTTTCTCTCGACTTGAGTTCTGCAAAACGCGTCGTGCAGTTGCATGTACATACATTAAAACGCTTTACGGGACAGCACCCATACGTTATTTTCCTTGGAAATGGATGATACAGGCGATATCGATGGTGGTTCTTGGGACCCATCTCGGTCATCGATCATCCTTGTCGGTGCTCGCTCAACCGGGGGAGATCTAGGTAACATCTACAAGTGTCTATAACTTATCTGTAGCGCATTATTCTCCACGACGCACGCGACCATGTTCATGGATAGTATTATATTATACCATCCAATTGACCGATATATCTGCCAAGAGACTTGACTATCATGATTTTTTTGCCCGACCAAAGCTTTCGTTCGAACTCAGTCGCACAAAAACAAGTCAGCCAAAGTAATTCTTCGAGCCAGTTCCACGATTACATCGAATATCATATACGTAGCCGATAGTACAGTAAGACATTGGTAAAAGGGAGAGGAGGCATGCCAGGGCGAGCGACAGCAAAGGGAGCGTGGGTGGGCAAGTATGGTGAAACGAACGAGAGACTGGCATGACCTTAGACTAGATCCAGATCCAGAGCGGGTATTCAGAAAAAAGCGACGAACAAGAAAAAAAAAAAAGAGAAGAAACGAGAAACGTCAATGAAACACGAGTCAACGAAAGCGCAAAACCAAACCAAAATATGACGATCAAGCCAAAAACACACACTCGGACGTGATACATCGAGGTGTGGTATCTCCTTTAGAACCGCCTCGACCCACCACCGACCAAGCCCTCGATCGAATGATGCTCGAGCTCATTTCTCGCTTTCAAGATCGACGCATGCATCTCCTTCATCGCATTGCCCAACTTGACACCGAATCGACTCAAAATATCTCTCTGCCATGAATCGTACTTGGCATTCACACGCGCTTGCACTTGTTCATAATCGACGACGCAAACGCCGAAACTGCGCTGCGTCTCCGAGGTATCGAACGTCGATCGCGCTTTTTTGATTTCGGTGAGGAGTTGTTGCCAGTGTGCGAGCGAGTCTCCGAGTCGGTTGAAGACGTATTCGGCTTCGAGGTCCCAAAGGGATTGGAATTGCAGCCATTTGGCAACGTAGTCCTTCAGTTGCTGGACCTTGAATTCGATGAGGGTGAATGCCCGCTCTAGGGTACCGTCAGAAAAGTGTGTCAGCTGGGCAAGCGCGTGTGTCAGCGGAACCGATAAGCGCAAACAGTATAGGTCACCTACGAGAGAAGTGTACATCGTTTCAGAGGTGAGATTCCGTTGCATCTGCAAGCCAATCTCATATCTCGAGCTTTGGATACGGCGTAATCGACAAATAACGCCTACACAAGAATTAACATTGCCACCCGCAGCTGGTTCAAGTGGCGCTTACCAAGCCAGTCATGTAATTGTTTGATCCAGGTCGAACGAGCATACTCTATTGGAGGGTCAAGGAAGATGACTTGATTCTGTATCCGAATCTCGTGCACGATAGGCTTCACGGTCATGTTTCCTTCTAGCATCTGCGGAGACCTCGTCAGGACGCCCTTCCGAAGTAAGACAATATTACCGACCTTCTCTTCCCGAACACCCTTTCCGGCTCGTCGTTTGTTGGTTATGTCACGGAGAGGCGGGGGATCGCGGCGAGTATCTCCATCGTCCGTCCGATCAAATTCAGAGCACCAGACTTGAATGATATGTGTGAGACGCTGCAATAGTATACCCTCTATTCGCTTATCCAGTTCCGCTACCCAATGTTCCAAATTGGCGTAACCCTCCAAGTTCAAACGGTCGATCTAAACAAAGGGCAAATGAAAAGAGGGGAAGATCAGCCTGGCATGGCATGGCATGTTGCAATGGAGAGAGAAACTCGTACCGCAGCCTGAATCCTGCTTAAAAGTTCCGAGAAGGCCTCATGAGTATACGCACATGTCGCCAAGTCTTCTACTGCTCGAAGGATGTCCCGATACAGGTCGATCACGTTGTTCGTCTTGTCTTGCAGCACCGAAACCACGCTAGCGAACTCACGAACGAATTGGATGTGTCTATTATCTCGCCCATCGGCACTGGACACGAAACGGGCCGTGTCATATTGGTTCACGAAATAGTCCCAGCGGATGCTCATGCCTGGAGAGTTCCGGTCTAGTGGGTGCGCAAGGGTGACGGAGGAGAGAGCATACCTTTTGCAACCATTCTCTGGGCCTCGTTGCGGTACTCGGCGACGAGCCATTCGATCCCTTGGTTGTGCTCCACCAAATCCAACGTTTGTCCATATGTCCTAACCGTTTCCATAAGCGAAACAGCGTGAGGGTATACCCTCTTGGCGTCCTTTGCCATATTTGTAATCATGTGTGGGACTTGGAAGTTGAGCCAAAGTAAGTTTCGGACTTCCTTGAACAGCGTAATCGTTTGTGGGTCAAAGTTGACTGCGAGTTGAAACCCTCCGCCACGCAATCGCACGATCTCAAATAGTCGGCCATTGACCGCCATGTCCCGCCGGTTGATGTCGTGTAGCCAAGCTTCGAAGACGGGTCGAGTGTCAAGTTTCTTGCGGAAAGCAGTGGATTCAGATTGAAGCTTCTGACCCTCGGCGTAGAGTTCCCATCCTTTTCCAAGTACGTCCTCTACACGTTTCATGTACGTCAAGAGTTGGCGCTCGATTTGCCGGGCCCAAATGATAGCGCCGGCTATTGGGGGAAGGTCGCGCATTTGAGACATGTGATACGCTTCCGAGAACCGGTACTGAGTTTTAAACTGGCGAAGATGTCGGTGGCATGGTCCGAGACCAAGAAATCGATATTCACCTTATCGTGTAGACGCTTAATATCCTCTTTTACAGAGTCGATAAGCTGCGTTTGATACTCTTGGATAGCACCTCGAATCTGGGGAACGGAGATCATTCACATAAACCTCAAAGGTGTGAGAGAATGGAGCCTACCTTGGGTCGAACGAACAGGGCATTGAACTTGGAGAACACTCTGAACATCTCGTTCGCATTACGCGCAGTACCTAGCCTATCGCGCAGTCTTGCAATGATTTGGTTCTCCACCCTCGCCACCCGTTCGTTGTATGCATTTTCAGCAGCGACCCAGATTTCAGTCCCCTCTGTACGAAGAATCAACGTCACACCTTAGGCCAGGCACACAAAATGACTCACCAACAGAGACATCCAGGACGTCGATCTGCTTAACTACTTCGTATGCTTCCTTCACCTCTTCTTCCATGTCCATTCCCCCCACTTCTTTTGTAACACTCCCTAACCCCTTCGTCGGGCCCGTCATCACTGCAAGCTGCTCGTGTTGTTTCCGCCAATCCTTTAGATACCTCGTCCGTTCCTGCAGCTTGGCGTGTGCGGGGACAACCTTGATTGGGATGAACTTCTCTGACCGTCTCCTCGTGACTTCACGGGCAACATTCGTGAATTCCTTGATGAGATCGTCCCACGTGCGGAAAATGTTCATCGTTTGGGACAGTAATCGATCGAATGTCTCGTATGGTGTGTACGGTAATCGATGTGATGTTAATACGCGAAGTAATTGATCGTTGAAATCTCGAGAGATAGCCTCCACGAGAGGAAGCGCGCGTCGGATCGGGTAAGGCGAGAGCTTGAGCTTGCGGTTAATGTGTCCAAAAATCAATATAAGCGATTCTTGGATCTTGTCAAGGTCCGTGGCCGAGAGAAGCTCGTTCAATGGGAAGTCTTTCATCAACTGATTGTACTTGTGGACTGATTCATGCAGCAGTGAGGCGCGCGCACTTCACACGAAAGCTTTTAATGAGTACTCACCAAGATCCGCAGAACTATTTAAACCAGTGTCCGCAATGAAACTGACTGTCGCGTGGAACCGTTTTGCATTTCTTAGGCACTCCATGACCATGTTCACTTCCTCGGTCCGTAGTTGTGTCTCAATTCCCTCCAACGCTCTCTCCAAGCTCAACCAGAAATTGATTTCTTGTGACGCAGTGCCGGAAGACACGTCACGAGTGAGCTTGGTGACTGCTTGGATAGACTTGATCCATGAGTTCACATGCCCGTGTAGGGTGTTGAGGAAGGAGCTGTCGTTGAGAAGCTTTGCAGGTATATGCGAAATATTGGGTCTTTGACCCATCGCCTGGGCCTTCGATGCGAGTCAGTTACGATTCAAGCACATGGAAAAACCACCAGACTTGTTCAACAGCCCGCTGAATGACGGGATGGATTATAAGATGCGTTTCCGGTATTTCAACATTCTGTTGAAGGTGTAGAAGGGACAACTCGAGCTCCGCGAACTTCTTTTTTGTCATGGGTATGCCTATACACATGTTAGCTGAGCATGGATCGTTTCAACAATACCTGCCTACCCATTTTGCTGTCCCCGTCCTTGCCAGCGCCGCGCGCACCGACAAACGCATCGAACCACGGCTTTACACCACAACTCACCACGGCATGCAGACTCTCATATGGTGTCTCCTCACCTCCAAACAAGTTTAGTATATGTAGTTGGGTAGCCAGAGGAGTGAGGGGATCTAGGGTTGGACCCCGCTTGATGAGGGCTAACGAGGTGACGTTTGAAGGGGAATAGGTGAGCTGAGGGGTGAGTTGATAGTAGAATCTTGGAGGGGCATCCTCTGCTATGCGTTAGATCGGTTCAGGCCAGAGCCAAGCTTTCACCTCACCCTCTGATTCGTCCTTGACTTTGACGACATATACGACGCCCCCGCCATCTGTAGCAAACCTCGATACCTTCTCCTCGAAGTCATCATCAAAAAGTGACGTGAGTTCTTCTGGGTATGCGCCGAGCACCGGGGGTAAAAGCGAGAGAAGGTACGAGCGCAAAACAGAGACGTCGAATGGCGGAGGTGGATCGACAGGGCCGTCATGAGGAGGTACGCCATTGGAGGTGGAACTCGTCAAGGGCGGCGCCGAGCCATTCCCATTCGTCGTTGCCATGTTGGCGAGTGTAAGTTGGATCGTCACCGGTCGTAGTTTGGGTGAACAAAATCGTTCTTGGACGGTGATTGTCGACGCAGCTGCGGTCGCTGTCACCCTTCGCGATGATGAGCGGACGCGTCTGCGACGTGAGCGAAGCCCAGCGGAGGGCTACTTTAGTTGTTAAAACTCCCACGCAGATAAGTCCATTAAAGGACTTGGCAAAGAAAACTCACAGAAATATTATGTTTGTCACCAACTCCGAAAAGATCGTCTAGACGAATGTACCGAAAACGAAAAACATGATGGCGAGTCGACATCCCGGCCCATAGCAGCCAAATGTCTTCATTGCTAGTCCGGGAAATCTAAAACTCTGGATGTCCTTGCTCTTTTACATAACAGTTCCGTCCCCGCCGATATTCAGTAGGATTGAACCTGGCTCTGTGGTAAATGGCAGTCTTGTCTCTCGCAAGTCATAAACTTCCATTGACGAATGCTACCTGTGATGTTCACAGGACATTCACTCGTATAAGTACAAAGCACAGGACTTATGTAGCTCAGGCCTCCGGGGATGTGACGTAATCTCATACAAGATAAAGTCATCTAGATCATTGACTCGGACATCATCTCCCTCAACCGGCCCTCCTGTATCCGAGGTACGAACTCCACATCGAAAGGAGCCGCCTGCGAGACAACGCAGTCCGAATAGGCATTCATGTCGATCGGTGCCTCGGGTCGCTCCACAATGCGGAACGACCAAAGCAAAAGTGCAAGATTGATGTAGAACGACCTATTCGCAAGATGTTTTCCTGGGCATACTCTATTGACGGCGACGTCAGGATCGGGTCAGGAATAAAAGGAGACGGATACAACCCACCTTCGGCCAAAGCCATACGAGTAGGAGGTCATATCGTTTCGGAGCCGCCCGTCGTCGTCAATCCATCGCTGGGGGTTAAATTTCTCGGGATCAGGGAAGGCCATGGGGTCTTGAGATATAGCCCTAGGCGATCAATCACAACTTAGCAGTTTGTCACATACGAAGGACGACCAGTATAATCACAAGTGACATCCAATGACAGTTGCACCCGCAGGAATCCATTGACCCCTCTGTGATATCCCCAGATTCAACCAAGGCCTTCTGATCGAGAGGATGATAAGCGACGTACCCAGACGATGTCCTCGGTGGCACGGTGTGCAAATCCTACAGAAAAGTAGAGTCAATCTCGTGATCTGGCTATCCTACAAAACATTCACCAATAGGTGTGATAGGTCTCCAACGGAGTACTTCAAATAAAAATGCATGAACCTGGGGCAGCGAATCCAAATGCTCCCAGCTAGGCACTAGTGCAACGTCGTTAAGAATCCATGACTATCAGTGCATTGAGATTTACTTCTATGATTTCCAACGATCATATCCAGCTCTTCTTGAACTCGTCTTTGCGCTTCTGGATAACAGGCAGCAGCCAGTATCATGTTTGTGATAGCAATCGCACTCTTGTTGCGAACCATGTCAGTTCAATCCACATGTAGTCAACTGAAGATGGCATACTGTCCCTGCCGCAGCGCCAAACAGGCTTCCAGCCAGGAACGCCATCTCATCTCTTGAGAGTCCATGTTCATCGGTGTGTTCCAAAAGCATCCTCATGAATGAATTACCATCCTTGTTCGATTCCTGAAGTGATCGTACGCATGGTGTAAGTCATAACCCGGTTTGCTGATTGGATTTACGCTTACCATTTCCGATCGAACACGGTCCATCTGGTCTCTGTGGAGTTGCAATTCAAAGTCGTGATATTGCTTCACCTGACGGCCATATCCAGGAATGTACTTCAACAAGGGAATACGATCCACGAGAAAAGCTCCAGGGCGCATTGCATGCTGGAAGTTTTCTATCGCTTGATGAATCCGGACGAATTCCGGATCGTCATTCGATGTCGGAGTCGATTTTCCATACGTCAAACACAGGATAACCGAAGTAGCAAAGCTGCAAAGTTTCCTGTCGGTTCAGAGTCCCTTTACTCGTTAATCAGACGAATACTGGCCGTTGCGCATGTGTCCGGTGGTTCTTCGGGTCGTTTAAGATATCCGTGATGACATTCTTTGCATTTTCCAGTTGTATGTCTTGATAGGCTACTACTGCCTTGGGTTGTAGGTGGGTATGCGCGGCCTTTCTGTACCGATACAACCGCTCGCCGCTGCGCAAGAGCAAAAATTGCAAACCATTGGATAGGAACTCGGTCGCAACGATCGAGTGGGGACGGTCCACGAGCGCAGCACCCTTTTTCTCCATGATCTCAGTTGCAGCCTATCTTGTCCGAATAGGCCGAGGGCGTCAAACAGAAACCCGAGGCAGCGCCATGACGTCCAATCAGCACACATGGTACATTGAACAAAGCGGAGATTGTTACATCCACACGCCCAATAACGACGATGATTTGACTACCCTGGCGTAATGCGATCACAGGGCCGTATTTTGCGACCCAATCTGTGAGGGTGCGTGCGATGCTGGGGAATGTGTCAACTCGATTGGGTTGTCAACGAAGATGATCGATCTCACTTTACAGAGGGTAGTGCATTATCCCAGAACCATTTTGCGGGAGGCCCGGGTGGGAGAGGGATGCTATTCTTGGAGTTCAGTGCTGCCTGACGGCTCTGGAAGAGAAAGGTTGCGACGGCAGCAGTCACCGCAAGCCCGAGGAACCAGTTTATGGTGGAGAGACTTTCGAGTGCTCGCAAAGACATCGAGGTAACGGTGGTAAGCTTGCGATGTGGATAACAGGGTTGGATAGGAGCCGGGACTCATTATTTCCTATCGCGCCGTCCCATGTCCGAGCTGACCACCTTTCCATATAATTAAGGGACGTAAGGAAAGCGCCGGCGAGATGTATCAGTGACGGAGCCAGGCCCCCTGAAACTTCGCTATTGCTATATGTCCTGTTTGTCCGTGGATTTGAGTTCCGAAGAACCCCAAACACCTGTACAGTGATAATGGTAAAGAACTGCCACGGCATGAATATGGAGCAGGTTTGGAACCTGCCAGGCTTCGGTTGATGATCATCTAGCGTGACAAAGTGAAAATTCAACATGGAGGCGACCTCAAGGTTCCAATTGCGACTATCAGAGGCGCACGCTGGGATGGCCAGGACTGCTCAAGTCAGGCTGCACTCGGAGTACTTCTCTCTGGAAGCTGCTACTACACGTGACTCTCTTTCTGGAACTCCGCTCGGCACTCTCCCTTAGCCCTGCACAGCCACAAAGCTACGCACTCGAACGTTAATGTGTAGCTATTAGCACCGTGCTAATATAAGTTACAACCATCGAGCTATCACGATTTCTACCGGCGGAAGCTTCTTTAGGCTGGCAGTTCACGATCAGGTGCCTTTTATTGTTTGCGAGAGTCAGCGCCCCTTCGGGTCACCGTACGGCCTGGTGTACTATAGAAATCGAAACCGGTTTATCGATAGAAGCAACGAGGTGATCAACACCATGCGTTATGAGATAGTGTACTGTACTTGTGTATATATTCGTTCCGTCCGATAACATGTAGCATTGAAGAAGCTGCTGAAATGCAAATACGTGGCGGCCGACCGCGTCCCCGAAAGTACGCATCCCGAAATACATGATACACTCCCCTCTGAAAGTCGATCGACGATAGAGACGAATCTAGACCATCGGAATCGCATGATTGTGCCGTGTCGTAGTATTCGGAGTCGTGAAGAACGATGCAGTGTCTGTAGGAGGAGGCGAGGTAGGTTGGAAAGACGAGTACAAGGTGGGCGAAAGTACGCTCATCCCCATCCCCTGTGGTTGTGTAGTCGTGTACGACAAGGGTGGCGGTGAGCCCGTCGACGTTGGCAAAAAGACCGTGGTCGGATCCGATGGCCAGCGCGTGTGCATAGTCGTCGTGAGCGTGCCCTTGTGCGGCATCACAGCCGCATCGTTGCCATTGTGTAGGCGTCGATATTGCCTGCACAGAAAGTAACATCCTATAATAATGAGCAAGAGACCGACAGCGCCGCCAACGCTGCCGCCAACGATGGCACCGACGTTACTGTTACTTCCTGAGCTTGAATTTGGACTCGGATTGGAAGGGTAATAGTCGGAGAGGTCTGCGTGGGAATAAGGGAGGTTTCGGTGATGGGTAAGGAAGGGAGACTCACTTTGATTGGCATAATCTTGTGCTTGTACTATGTCAAAAACCCCGTTCGACCAGTTCGTCGCTAGATTTAATGTTAGGGACGTGAGTATGACAAATGTAGGGATTCGTACGGTTTATGGTAGCCCAGTAAGGTATTGAAGTATTATCCGCGAGGATATAGCCCTGCGGGAATATTCTGATTGGTAGGATCAGATACGATCCATGGTACGGAGGAACATCCGCGAATGCTCACTGATCGTCGTAATTTGAAGGGCAGTTTTGGGAGAATGAGGCCCAACTGCGAATACGATCGTCAAAACGTTAGCATCGGGCACAGAGAAAGCACTCACGTCGTGATATCACCCGTATAAGTCGTGTTCTGGCAAAGTGTGCAAGCCATCATGAGGTTATAACAAGACCAGGAGCTATTGAGACCAAGCCCGTGATCAAGCATCGAGACTCGAACTCGAGAAGGTCGTACCAGTAACAGGGAGTGACCGTCGTGCCACTCGGTGGATCATACTTGTACCCGGGAGGCAGAGCGGGTTGTGTCCAAGCTGTCCAATGTCAGGGAACAAGTAAGCATCTCGTATAAGTCCTGGAAATGGAGCAACTTGCTATCCCCGACGCATGCCGCGATCACGTACGAAACTGTCAAACAGGGGCTGTATTGTTCCCCGTTATCCATCCATGCATACTCGGCTAGGCACGTCGCGTTCGTGACGGGTAAAAGAACGTTTGGGTGGACGCCCCACACTTGAGAAATCGAGAAGACTGTAGTTATGAGGAGAGAGAGAATGACAGAGGTCATGCCTGCCCTGGTGTTACACGAATCGAATAGCTTGTCGTTCAAGGGACAACGTCCGGCGGTGGTTGTTAAAGTATGGCTGAGGGAGCACGCTCGAGCGTTGAGTGGACCAGGGTACGGGCAGGCTCAAGACGGTCAGGTGTCACTGCCGTGCTTGCAGCGGTGATGAATGGGATATCATCGGAAGTCCGAGAAGGCCAGAAGTTACACGTGTATAGATAACTCCCGGATGTGGGAATCACTGAGCAGGTGCTAAAGTAGCGTATTTCCCTCCATCAGTAAGAGTCTATGGGCCTCGTGGGTAAAATCTGGTTTGAGTGCACCGAGCAAGTTATGCGTCAGTGGTCGCGCGAGTAGTATCCCAACTTTCGCCTACAAAACTCTGGCTCGAACAGTTCCTTTGGCAAGCGGGTTGCGGGCATCTTCGTTATCTGATTATCAATACCAGTAACGAGCATTCCCCACGTATTTCAACAATAATGACCTGACATACATGCCTTTGCCAGAGTCGCCGGTCTGAACTCATTTTCTACATTTTAGGACCTCATTATCTGGCCCACCAACTCATTCAATTTAGCGAATTCTATAGATGGACTGGCCAAGTGTTTTCTGCATATGGATAGTCTGTAAAGAATTGGCACGCGTCCAGGAACGCTGATTATCTTGGCGCCTGGCCAGCTGACCATTTTCTGCGTCTCATCGCGGCTGCTATGATTCACGGGCTCACAGCCCTCCCTGCTCTTCCCGGAGAAGAACGTCAATTCATAGTTGACATGTCCACGGAACTCCACTTCGTGTGGGCGGCGAATTACGGGGAGTGCACCCAGTGTCAGAGCCGGTCTAGTCAAGCATGTTACACACCTCGTACCGCAGTCGAGGGTGAGAGTTCTCATCCTAGTTACCGCCACCTACTGGCAAAGACCGCCCTCAGTTCTCCCGGAGCGTCAATCCTCTAGAATTGCGCCCCTGCCTTGTCGCTCCCTCCTCTACGACAGAGATCGATAACGATGACCACGACTTTGAATTGCCCCGGATGGATGCTAAGTCAAGACGGGCAATACCCTTGTACGATTGCACAGGAAGTTGGCCAACTATGTAACCCAGAATGTGAATGAAATTTCAGTTGCCCGAGCGGACCCCGCACTCTAACACTAGGTTACCTGCTGTCCGTGCTAACTTTTTATACTAGACACAGTGTCTGTGACCAATGTCCAAGAAAGCAATTATGTTCCGAACGCTACAACGACTAATGCTTGCACCTGGTAAGAGGCTAGTGCTTCAGTACTTACATGAATGCTCATACCGCATAGTTCTTGGTCGATCTACAATCTATTGAGTGCTTGTTTCTACTGTGTTGGTCAATCTCAATTCACCAGGTCTGTCGCTTCGCTATGTATGTATTCATTTTATCTCATACTCTCGTAGCTGGAATACATGGATCGCTAGCTGTGGGAGTTATGCGTCGAATAATTCGTGAGGCAGTCTTCAGGTTGATGCCATACAAAGCTTGACGATGGGTGCTTTCAGGTACCTTCCATCTGGACTCAGCCTCTCGCAAGGCATCCCATACTGGGCTGCCACAAACCGTGGGGGTTTTCACCAAGCCCTGGTCATATGTATCTCACGCCTCCCCTTCCTAGCTTTCACTTGGGAAAATGCAGTATTCAACATCACGCAGGCAGCAAATATAGCGGAAGAAGGTACCTACCTCGAATCCGACGCGGACTCGACTGATCATGTTTTACATTACTACTACTAGCCAAGCCGGATGTGACTCAGGCTGGTCAACCGCTCTCGACATCAACTACGACGGCCTCCTCTTCTTCGGGCGTACAGATCGGGGCGACAGTCGGGGGCGTGGTAGCGGGTATTATAATCATTATCATTGGAGGGTTGTTGATCTTTTGGGTGGTGCGTCGCCGCCGACGCCAAAGAACGCACACGGCCCTTACTGGCGTCCCATCCTTCAGTGCCTCCCAACCAATCATTGTACCCTCGATTTGGAGCCGGACCGTAGCGCTGCCTACCCCGTCCGGGTACGCACGCGTGTCGTCTGCACCCGTCACCCCTTATCTCACATCACCCATCCATTCAACGACTAATCTGGCACCGACGTCGTTCGTCTCGCCGGTTTTGCCCGGTTTCTCCTCAAGTGGCCGTAGCGCGGGACCGCCCATCGCGGATGCCTCTGGCATGATCTCTCCCTTTCTTGCTACGTCTTCCAGGCGTCAGACGAATCAATCGAACACGTCTCCGCCGTCAAGAAAAACGGCCGAAGCCCTCTCCGAGCGTGTGATGGCTCCCCGTGGACAACGCCCACGACTGAATCCACCGTCGTACTCGGTTTCCGTAGCGCCCGTCCCGGAGTCGTCCGGGGCAGTGGCTACGATGCTGTCGACGAAGAAAGAAAAGAAGCGGAAGAGTACGTCGGGAACGACGATGTACTCTGGGCACTCGAGGCCGTCAACGAGGGAGAGTATGACTGCTACCTATACTGGTTCGCGCACGGAGCAAGGGAAGCCACGCGCTGCGGCGCCGGCATCGGGAACGGTGCAGAGCGTGGAGAGTGCTCTGAGTACCGGTGAGTTGGGCATTGTTGGTGGTAGTGGTGGTGGTGGTGGTGGTGTGGAGGTGACGCATGGTAGGAGGGCGGATGAATCGGACCAGGGTCCGCCTGCGGTCTGACATTGCATGTTGTGCTGGTATCGCTTGAGGGGAGAGATGATTCTGTCCCGGAGTTGTGGACTCGTAGCCTTGAACCGAGGTTAGGAAATGCTATACAGTGGGTAGAAACCGTTCCTTGTAGTGAGACACCTGTCATGATACTACTTGTGCTGTTCGCTTAAAGGAGCTCACACAAAGCACTGGGTGACTGGAAGAACTAGTTAGACAGAATTCTATCCCGAGATAGTTCGGTGGAATGCTTCTTAGTTGGCAACTAGTATACTCGCTAGGCTATCGATGTACTTATTCCCCCCTGTCGTATTTCATGCCAGACTCTATCATTCCTCCTACATCACATCCTCGTCCTGACACCTGAGCACCACTCTTCTCGTTGTTTTTGGCTCTTTCCTTTCTCATTGTCAACATCGAGCGACGCAATCAGTCGCCGCTTTCAATGCGCAACCCGCACCCCGCACCCCGCACCCAGATCGCGTCACACACGTGATATGAATCGACTCGAATCGCATGATCGACCAAGGACTTTCTCGCCGGTGTCTACGAGTCTACGGAAACCGAGCGCTCTCCCACGGAACCGTATCAGCATCGTCCACCTTGCACGTCACATTGTCTAGGGTACGTACCTGCCTTCTATGATGCTCGTCGGAGCACCCCCGAGGATCCTCCGGGCGGTGCTATCAGTGGAGGCCGTGTCAAGGGGGAAACCCAGATCGCAGGACCTGCGAAACGCATCGAACACGCTTGTTCGTGTTTCAAGTTGGGTATCTGCGCGCGCGCATGGTACCGAAAATGAGAGCGATGAACACAAGTGAATTTTGCGCCAAAAGCTCGCCCCCACGTCCACCTTCACGTTGGGATTGCAGGGGAAGCATGATCGATACAGCATGACAAACGCCAGGGGATCAGGATCGGTTTGGCTTGCTTTGATCGTCGGCAATGTTATTGTGGGGTGGGGTGGGGTGGGACGGGTTCTTGTTTGATCTGAAACTCGACGATCTCAACATCGTCCTCGGGCTTCTGCGCGTGCTAATTGATAGTATGATACACGTCAACAGACGTTTCACACACAAGCTGAGCAAGGGGAGTGCTCACACATGTCGGTACGTCGTGACGTTCTCTGCAAAACTGAAAAGCTACGGGAAGAAAAAAGGGATATAATTGACGGAAACCCTACCCAGATAAAGCGTTGCAATCCAACGATGAAACAGTTGTAGGTGGTCCCAGGAATACGGGATGTGGCGAGTTCGAAGGGGATGATGATAAGTTTGATAAGAGGGTGAGAAAAAGTGAAGGTGGCGGATCAGTCGGTCCTTGTTCATTGTTCGTCGTCGTGAAAATTCGAGCGAAGGAAGAGTATGATGCTGTTCCATCGAGAAACGAGATGGCACAGAAGAGAAAGAACGGTGATGGAGTACTGTGTGAAGGAAACATGGGCGAGTGTTGGCAGGCGATGCGCACGCGCAGCGGGTTCCCCCGCACTTCGAATGGCAGTTGCTTAAACTTCTTCGGCCGAGACTCCAGCGAGGTCTTCAGGATCGTAACGGCGCGCGGAGTCGCCAGTGAGTCCAACTGCTAATTTGAAACTTTAAAGTAGGGTGCAGTTGTCATCGCCGATGATACTTTCCCTCGTTGATAGTCACCTTGCTTGTATCGTTTTCCTACGAGTCCATGTTTTATTGACTTCAATTGTCAAGCAGAGTGACGTATGATATTCAAGTGATGCATTCTCAAAATTCTCGCAAACAGATCACATACATTGACAGACACATCAAGAAAATGACGACAACCGAGCAATTTTACCACTCTAAATTTCGCCCAGGTCCATATCGAAGACTGGCTCAGGCTCCATGACCGAAGCCTTTTTGGAGGGCGATTGTCCGGTCAACCCATCATCGTCACCAGCCTTCCTTTTACCCTTTTTGTTGGCCGGAGTCAACTGGGTCTGAGCCTTCAGCAAGACAACTTGCGTGTACGAATGGAATGGCAGAAGCTTCATGGACTTCAAAATGACCTGGTAAATACGAGATCCATTTTGAAATTGATTCCGACTGTTCGATCGGGGGTTTAGTTGAATGTTCCACCTGCGCGCACATTTTGAATTAGCATCGACCGAGATAAACAAGAGTGGGTAAGAATATACATACGGTTTGAGACACACCTCGACTTCGACGTATTCATCCTGTTTGATCTTCTCGTTGTACTCGCCGGGGGTGATAAGGACACCCTGCCCATCACGGATATCGGGAGAAACAACACTAGCATCGGCTAGGTCGCCATGTGCGTTGATCAACCCAGCATAACGGCCGTCGGGGTCCGGCAGATCACAGAATTTCGACACACAGGCCCCTGCATTGAGCTGATCTTAACGCGTGAACCTATCCACGGAGGACAGAGCATTGTCACTTTTTACCACCCCCCGAGGTCTGGACTTTGAGTTGAGAAGTGGCTCTCGCCTTGCCTGAACCACTTCTATCCTGACGCTGTCAAGGTACCGAACACGATTAATAACATGACTTACAAGTCCACTTGACATAGGTACCCGACGAGCCATCATCTGTATAGTTATTACATAACACTTTCCCTTCCCGCAGTGCAGGTTCGTTTGCAGGTAGCCACCCATTCTCGCCCGACAAAACCCTCCTCCACTACCGTGGGAGTCGGGGACCGACGAACTGAGTGACAGGTAAGTGGCCTCGCGAACGAGTATGGTCAGGAATATTCAAAAGGCAGGGGACTTGAGTTTCGAGATCGTTCCGTCAACTTCTGGAAGGCGATACGATCATCGGTCCGAAATAGCGAGGATGACACTTTGTATTGGAGGCGGCTTCAATCTTTTTGTTGAGAGCGAGGACGAGCGTCCCGGGCTTGACATCGTGGTTTTGAATGGAGTGAGCGACCCGTCGTTCAAAGTCGGTGACAAACGCGTTGCTGAATGTCTCGTAGGTCATCATCTCGTTTAGCAAGCTGGCGTGCCCAAATGGCGACGAGGTTGTTGCTTTCAGTCGTGGTACTCCTCGACTCCCAGTTACAAAGGGCAAGAACAAACGAAACCATGGAGTATGGATCACTGCGTGCGGAGCGGTACTACTTGAAGTGCTTTTATAGGACATGCTGGATGCGCTCACGGAAGTGATCCGGTGGGTTGACGTCCCCAGGGAAAGTGGCACCGAGGCGACGCCGAAATCGGGGGTTATAGTGCTGAGGACGACAATCATGACTATTGCGAGTTGGCAGGTCGTATGACTGTGCGCTTGGCGAGGTCGACAACGTGCTCTCAAGATTGCCCTGCATCCAGGTCCGTATACCGTCCATTCCGAGAGCACCGATCCGGTGGAGTGGATACGCCAAGCGGCTTGCGCAAGCGACCATCATGACTGCAATAGATCCGGAAGGACTCGTGGCCGACCTCTGCGATGTGCTGGCAGACGGAGATGGCGCGCCGGTCGACATGATCAGTCAGGTGAGAAATCAGATAGTCGACGACGTCTCAACTGTGTCATGGGTTACCCACTCAATTGTATCCATCGCCCTCGTGCGTGAAGCTTTGAAGGTCCTCGTGTCACATACCGTCACTAGCTCCATAGTATGTACCTGGTGCGAACAATCTGTCATTTTTTGAGACAGGACGTTCCTTGTTGCCATTCGGACTTCCACAACTTGGTCATCCCACTCGCCACATCCTGGCAACCACATCGTCGTCACTGACAACGATATATTTCCCGTTCGTCGACATGATCGGCGCTTGTATTGTGCTTGCGCTGCCGATTTCAAGTAGTGGTACGGGACCCGGTACAATGTTAACTAAGCTTCGTCCAACCAGTGTCAACATTCACCGACCGCACCGGTCATTGAGGGCGATCTACTCGTTTGCAGAGGCACAAATGACAGAGGAGGTTGCAGGTTGAGCGCACTTGCGTCGTCCATCATGCCACCACCAGTAATACCGGAAATTTGGGCCGGTAATGAAAGCGAATGGTTCTCTTCTCCAGGCATCACCGAATCGTCAAATTTCGAACCTCACCCCCGCTGAAGACCGTAGTTCAAGCATGTCCGCACTTCGGGGCATCCTTCCTGTGATGCTCTTCGCCAAGTGCCGAGAGCCAACGCCCTGAGTCGCATTGGCAGAGGCTAGAAGTAGCCCTTTCTCTGTTTTTGAGCTGGCCGGATCTGCGTGGTACGTTGCCAATTTAACCTGATTCCCGTCGTCGCATTAATTTGTCACTTGATCGAGGCAATCCTTTCAAATTTTGATGCTTTGCGCATTCTCTCCGTGCTAACCTGTTCCATTGCGCTTCTTATCGCATGCAGCGCGGGCGGCCGCGATTGCGTTGCATGCGCGAAAGAGTTTGGAGGCGCTCCCTGAGCACATCATATACACATGTGTTGTTTCTGTCAAAAGCCAGCGCGACCAGGGGCATATACTATATTGACATGCCATGTGGTTTCACTGGTTTCTTCTTTCGTCTGAGGGTTCGAACCATTTGCACGTGTAGGGCCTGCTATTCCGGGATAAATACCGCACATGGTATGTGTTTCCCTCGGTGTGTAGTGCGTCAGCTGCTTAGCTACTACGCTGACAATCTTCGTAGGGATGCGACAGCAGTTTCGGTAACGGCTGACTCTTCTATATTTGCATAGGACGTGGCAGCACGAGATTGATGGCCTTGTAAGTTTGATGTATAATTAGTGCTTCCATATCAATGCATTTCGCGGAAGGTACTTACAGGGAAGTCGGCGCTTTGACTGTGTATGGCGAATGGATGGCCTGACGACGTAAATGACTGAGATCCGGATGGTTTCATGACCGTTGTCTTGTATCTGTGACGGACCCAAGTCAATCTAAAGTAGTATGTAAAGTTCAAGACGGTTTCGAGCGTACCGGTTACGTAACCAACCCCATGCCTGGTTCGTCGGATGGCAGCTTCGTGTACTCGTCCGAAGTTGATCATTTGCCCCAAACTCTCCCCCGCCTGAATTAAATCCAAAAGGACGTGTCTCGGGTATTTGACCGTGACCCCGTCCGGGTACAGGTGTCTGCCACATGCCTTCAAGTTGCAATTTGAATTTCTCGTGAGTCCACATGACAGCTAGTAGAACGGTCCGTAGCGGGTTGCTTCAAGGAATGCGGCGCTGACGTGCACCAGCGGAAGAGACTCAATTCCGCACCCAACGCGTTTGTGTCTTGCCTCCTGTTTGTTACGAACCTGACTCATTACCGATGGAAGGTCATTGACATTTAGAAGTATGCATTCCGTGCTCAAAAAGCATCTTCTCACACTTGTTCGGTCGGGTGTAATCCCTGCACAACGCCCATGAAACTCGGCACGAGTATATAAGTGCCCTGGTCCCCTCATTTCTCGTCGTGAAATTTATTCACCGTTTCCTGACATTCGTCGCTTCGCTTCCTCTTAAGCCATGTGGTTTAGTTCTGCGTTGCTCCTACTCAGCACAGTTTTATATACCTCTCGGACCGCTTCTGGTCTCGGCTCGTCATGTTCAGCTCCTCTAGGTAGCGGCACTGCGGCACCAACTGATCCATATTGGCTCGAGACAATCAAACACCAGGGAACCTCTCCATTCAACCCAAACCCAAGTTCATATCAGGTCTTCCGCAACGTCAAAGACTTTGGAGCCAAGGGTGATGGCGTTACTGATGATACGGCTGCGATCAAGTTAGTTCTCGGTGATCTCGCGAGGGCTTTCACTGATTTTCGCGTTCGCAGTGCAGCCATGACGTCAGGAAATCGCTGCGGCGGAGGCACTTGCCTCCAGTCAACGTATGAGATCGTTCTCCGTCCACGCTTTGTGACTAACCCAACATCCGTAGTGTCTCTCCGGCAATCGTGTATTTCCCTAAAGGGTAAATTCCTCAATTTTGATTGGCGTGTGCGCCGCGCTGACCCACGATTAGCACTTATGTAGTCTCATCAGCTATTGACACTTACTACTACACACAAATGATCGGAGATGCCAAGAATCCTCCGACCCTTCTCGCGAGCGCGAATTTCAACGGATTCGCGGTAATTGGTCAGTCCCTTCGGATCACATCATGGAACCAGATCTAAATCAAAACAGACGCCGACCCTTACATTCCTAATGGGTGGGGTGCTCAGTGGTTCATTAATCAGGATAACTTGTACGGATTATATACTTCTTTTCGTCGCTCATGTGCTGAGATTCGTCTTGATGTAGCTTCCGCTCTGTCCGGAACTTGATCATCGACTTGAGGCAAATTCCTTCCGGGAACTCGGCAATCGGTTTACACTGGCAGGTATCTCAGTCGACGTCATTGATTAATGTCGTGGTCGAGATGTCTACTGCTTCTGGCACTAAGCATCAAGGTGAGAAAAGGAACAGCGTCTCTTGGGACAAACCTAATCCTTTCTGACAGGGATGTTCATGGAGAACGGAAGGTTGGCGTTCATTTTAACTTAGCAATGTTTGCTTGGCTTATACTTACCCGCCTCGATTTCTCTAGCGGTGGTTTCATGGGAGGTAAGTAGTCAGACCGATCTACAACACGGATGCTTACATCTCGCTAGACATTGTTTTTAATGGAGGTAATCAACGACCATCGGCGAGTGGAACGTAATAATGAACTTTAATTTAGGAAATATCGGTATTCTGGTTGGAAACCAACAGTTTACGGTTCGTAACCTTACAGTTAATAATGCTAACGTTGGTGAGTGGGAACCGTGACGTGTGTAAATGGACGCTCATCGCGTACTTCCCAGCTATATCGGCTATCTGGAACTGGGGTCCGTTGTCTCACTGTCGATCAAAGCCTTTCTCTGACATCTCCATCAGGGTTCACATTCCAAGGCGTGACTATTAACAACTGTCGGGCAAGTGAATTTCCACTGCTTGCGCTCCGACGCGGAGCACGTCTGATCTATTTTTACAGATTGGCTTTGAGGTGAATGTTGGCGGAACCACGGAAGCGAATCAGGTGAAGTATCACTTCGCAGACAGTTTTTCTCATTATTCACTAGTTGCTCAGGGTGTTGGTTCTGAGACCATCGTAGATGCCGTCGTTACCAACACACCCGTATTCGTTCAGTCCTCTGCCGCTAATAACGGCACCCTTCCGTACTCCTTGATTCTCAACAATATCAAGTTGTCGAACGTTTCAACGGCGATTGGCGTTGCTAATGGAACTTCTATCCTCGCGGGAGGTACTACTACTATCGCCTCATGGGGTCAAGGAAACGTGTACTCGGGAACAAGTGGCCAGAAGGCCTGGGTGCAAGGAAACAACATTGTCTCGGCCAACAAGCCTTCAGTGCTCCTCGACAGCTCGGGCCGAATCTTTGGAAAGGCACATCCTCAATACGCAAACTACGCAACGAGCGAATTCATCAGCGTCAAGAGCCAAGGTGCCAAGGGTGACGGTAAGACAGATGACACTACCACTATCCAGAACGTCTTCAACCAGGTATAGTCTGCATCTATGTAGATATTGGAGTTGCTATCTTAACATGTCTGTCTCACAGTACGCTGGATGCAAGATCATTTTCTTCGATGCGGGTGTATACTACGTTACGAACACGGTCACCATTCCTGCAGGAACTCAGATTGTCGGGGAGGCATGGTCCGTCATCCTCGGAGGAGGCAGCAATTTCCAATCTCAGACCAACCCGCGGGTCGTCGTACAAGCAGGTACCGCTGGCTCCCAGGGTGTCCTGGAGATCAGCGACATCGTCTTCTCTACGGCTGGTCCTAGTGAGTCAGATGCTACCTGATCGCGACCGATCTCATTCGTTTCCAGCTCCTGGGGCCATCTTGCTTGAATGGAACGCCCACGATCCCGCTGGTCAGCAAGGCGCTGTTGGTCTCTGGGATAGTCACATCCGGTAAGTCATTTATGCTAGTGCTGGGAATTCACTCATCGCTGTGACCGACAGGCTTGGAGGAGGTTCGCACGGTACTTCCTTGATATATAGCACCAACTAATGGGGTATACCTAGCTGCGGGTACCAACATGCAATATACGAACTGCCTAAATGGTACTGTGAACGCGGCTTGCCAGGCTGCCTTCTTGGGTATTCATCTGACTGCTGGATCTAGCGCATACTTTGAGGTTTATAACATTGATTCGTTTATCCCTATTCGTTATATTCATCGAATGATCAGGGGACCTGGGTATGGACTGCAGATCACGATCTAGATGTAACCACGAACACGAGCCAAACGTCAGTCTTCACTGGGCGTGGTATCCTTTCAGAATCAGCGGGACCTGTTTGGTTCATTGGAACCGGTAAGTCGATAGTACCTTTGCGTTTCCTGATCCTGACGATGGTCATTCCCACAGCTTGTGAGTCTATTTGAGTCTATCGGTATAGACGCCGAACTGATGATACGCCATGCCAGCGGAACACGCTTCTCTCTACCAGTATAACCTGGTGAACGCTCAGAACCACTATATTGGCTTTGCTCAGAGCGAGACTGTAGGCGATCACTTGGCATTTCTCTTCCGAGTGGCAGTTGACGGCGTTCCCTCCTTTCAGCCTTACTATCAACCCGTTCCCGCCGCCCCAGCGCCATATAGTTCCTCTTCCACCTATAATGATCCTACTTTTTCTGGAAGTATAAACGCGGCTTGGGCTATGCACGTGCAATCCTCGTCGAACATTCTCATCTTCGGTGAGTAGCATGATCTCTCTTGACATTGGTTTAGCGACTGACACGTTCACCCAGGCGCCGGCTTTTACGGTTTCTATCAAGTGAGTGTTCCCTCAAGCGACTCAAAACCCAATTGATCATCCGTCACCCTTTATAGAACTACGTCCAGACCTGCCTCACCTCCAACTCGTGTCAAACACAACTTTTCAATATCGACTCGGCATCAAGCGTGACCGTCTACAGCCTGTCTACGGTCGGTGCGACGTACCAGCTGAGCGTGGGCCAAAACGGCGTCGTACACGAGAGCGACAACTCGGATGGGTTCCAAAGCACGCTCACCGCCTGGAGTCCATGAATGTATTTGAATTCCGAAATTGGGATGGCATCCATGTCGCGCCCGATCGTTCCTGCTCTCTTTATTTCCGTCCCCTCCCTGCCTTTCTATCACCCTTCCGAGCCCGTCCAGGCGGCTTTGAGTATGTGGGTTTGTCTAATGTATGGTATTATCACAGCGAAGAGTAAACGTTGTCGATCAAGTATATCTTATATACCCTGTACAGCGAACTTGTCGGATCAGAAACTACCTACCAACGTCGAATATGTGATGTATGCTACTAGTCACGCGACCGGGAAATCGGACAACGAACTTGTGGCAAGGTCGGAGCGTTCCTCGGAACCAGGAAAGCCGTTGCATGCACACATGATGGGGAGTGTACGACCGAGAAGAACGATATCTGCTACTCGTTCCGTTGAAGCTGTAAACGTTCTCCAAACTCGTGCGTGACATTGAAGGAGGGAAAACTCGACGGGTTGTCAACTTTTGCCTCAGCCGCACTGCGGCTCGTACGAATGTATCGTACAAGTTCGAAGACCGACTCGTACTATGATCATGTTGGATGGGCCAGCATCATTAGGGTCCTATCGTCGAACATCAGGTACTAACCAGAGCCAACACACGTTTTTTCCCCTAGTAGAAAGGCTCGAGGTCACGGTGTGGGGACGACATGCAAATGATGTACAGCGTATGTCACTGCAATTCAATGATGCAAACGTGCCCGAACATGTCTGGCATGACTGCCGCACACACACAAAAAAAAAAGTCACTCTACGCCCAACTGTATATATTAGCCGTATGTATGCCCCCGCACTCCGATCGAATACAAAAGTCCCTGAGCGCTGAATCCCGCAGCATCCCAAACGAATCTCCAGACCCCGAGAAAGAAAGAAAGAGAGAAAGAGAGACAGCTCGACTTGCGGAAACGTCGCGGTTGTCGCTCTACTGCTCCAGCTGGAAAAACACTCTTGCTTCTTCGTGTTGTTCCCAGTACCTCCGCCCGTTCACGGCATATGGTCCGTGATCAAGCCGCTGCGCTGCCGATGCCACGATCAGGTGGATGGGGTCCGACGCATCGAATGATCTGATTGCCGTGTGGGGAACTACCAAGGACCTCAATTGACCATCGTACGCGCTGTTCCCCGTGGATCTCGAACCCTGTCTTGACTCCCGTTTTTCGGCCTGGTCGACATGGTAAAAGGCGAATGCGATGGCGCCAAAGGTCACGAACGCAGCCAGGGTGATGGGAACGAGAGCATAGTCCCGTCCTCTGTTGTTAAAGGCCCACCCCATCGTAGTGATGGTCTGCGTTCCACTGATGGGTATTTGCATGGAAGTAACGTTCTGTGGATATGCCGTGTATCCGGAACGGAGCGCCTTTGTATAATACATCATCAGGACGACTCGCGATGGGTGTTAAACGCGGAGCGAGGCTATACGTACAGTTCCTGTGAGTTCAACTACACCCTGCCAATATTCCTGCTAGAGCAATCTCGGCGAACGTTTCATAACCATGTGTCGAAAATAACACTCACCAGGAAACTCTGGAAACTCTGGACCGGTGCGTCCGAGTAGTTTGATCCAGAAGTCAACAGCGACAAGAGCATATCTCCCAGGGAATTTACCCTGGAGTTCTGAAACCCCCACTCTTCTAGTTGGATGAACAGTAACACCCAAAAGTTCAGATTGTGTTGGTACGGAAGCGCTGTTGTGTTCTGAGATATTGCGGTAACGAGCTGATTGGCGTATGTCACGGATGACTGGGTCAGGAGAGGCACGATCTCGCATATCGTCGGAGGTAGCGAAGCGTACTTTCCGAGTCCCCTGTGGTAGACGACTGGCAAAAGCTTTCAACGAATCCGCCACCGCAATGAAGATTTCCAGCTCACCAATGCTTTGGCTTTCCGCTGCATCCTGCCAAGTATACGGGCAGGCGACTGACGCAAGATCATTGCTATTATCGAAATTCACTGCCGCGGTCGAAGCAATCATTCCGGTTGTACTTGTATCTAAAAGGTAGCTTCGTCAGTGGCTTCGCACGCCCGAAAAATATTATATCATACTCTGATTGCATAGCATGCGTGGCAAAGTGGTATTGGAAACCGGGAAGATACCGTTGATATAACCATCTATCTCAATGGTCGCATTCACAGAGATCTCCTGTACGTCGATCGGGTACCAATCAGCGGGGTTTGTGTAGTTGTAACAGGAGACGTTTGCTGTCAGGCCTTGCTGGATGATATTGAAGGTGGAAGACAATCCGACAAGACTAGAACTGGCTTGTAAAAATGTTGGAACAAATCCACCACCAAACGCAGCGGGAGTTCCGCCGGACGCTGATGTCGATGTGGTGTCTTGAATGCCACCGTATTCCGATACCGCTGAAAGAATCCCGCCTGGACGCAACATTCAATATCTACTAGACCTTGAGATCAGCTTCGGGCACGTACCAGTGGATACATTGTATGTAACGTTATTGAAGTCGAAGATGATTTGTTGTCCGGATGCGTATGCAGTCGCACGAGTCGAACCAGCAGTGAAACCAATGGAAGCAAGAGAGTTCGCCGAATCTAATGAGGTGTGCACGTCAGATGTCTCATCTCTGCGTAGGCCGGAAATGGACTACCCGGTTGTGTGACTTGTGACCCGTTGGCAAAAACAAATGTATTGTTCATATCCTGGCCAAGAACAGCGTCGAATTGTTGATTACCGAGATCGAGTTCTTCGCCACTCATGGATACAGTCACGTTGACTTGAACCGGACTGAGAAACGTCGTCCAGCTATCAGATCTTTAATAAGCATCATTGGACACTGCAAGAGTCTATAGTTGAACATACGCGGAATTCACCAAACCAAATACCGTAGCAATGATCAAGGTTCCAAGTGTCTGACCGAGATATCTGGGTCTGCGCTTGAAGGCGAACGAAGCGCTCGCCACTGTGACACCCATGCTCAGGTTGGCTAGTGATATAGATCTCTGGCTGCCGATGTACTGCCTCAGAGCATGCTTGGCCGCTCTTGTAAAACAACTATGTATACGAACATGAAGTAGTATCCACGTGAATATCGGATGGTGCGCGTACCTCATTGTCATGGAACTCACAACGGTCGCAAGAATGGTGACAATGACGGTTGTCTCTGTGGGGTTATTGTACACCCATCTTGCTGCGGCATCTGGTAAGGAAAGGTTTTTTCTGACCCTAACCACGATATAGAATCCCCATGCGATATTCAAGATAAACAACTGGGTGACTGCGATGCCTAAGAGGTCTTGCTTTGGCTCGAGCACCATGGAACCAGCACGATCCGTTGGGGGTTGAGACGCAGACGAAGTAGAAGGCGCTACCAGCTATAAGGCTTAAGCATGCTGCGCGCGTTCGCAGCGTCCATGAAAGGCGTGTCAGTGAAAATTGCAGCAACGTAAGTACTTCATATTAGAAATAAGCGCTGAAGCGTGAGGGTTCAATACATACCAAAGCTTGCCAAGCATTCTGGAATCTGAAAAGCGCACGGGGAGCAACTCGGTTTATCATAGCAGGACGGTGTAGGCCGGTCAGGTCTTGACTCATTTGAAACCCAATCTAACGATCCGTGCGCGCGCGGCACGGGCCAACATGAACAAAATTCAAGACCGTAGGTGCTTTGGTGCTCTACGAACCGATCCGTTGCCAGCAGCGACTTAAAAATTGTTGGAACGGGCAGTTGGTGGATGATCCAGGGTGTACTAGGCCAGTGACTGAGTTAGGTCTTGACCAGTTTGAGCTAACGGACCGCGCGGGCCAACACAAATAAATGTGAGACCTGCCACCTCCTGTGAATTAATTCGTTCCTAGACCTTACCCTACAGTGGCTGCAGTCTGCGTTTGGTTAGACTGATTAGCTGCCGTTAGTCTCGAACCGTGAAGCGGAAGCGGAGTTGAAAACAACCATATTTCTGGGATCTTGGAAAGTTGTTGGCCAATGAGAGAGGGCTCGCCAGCGTTTATTTCTGCTTCGCTGACCCATAACAATTTACGCCACCTTACGTTCGCCGCATTGAAGACGATAAAGCAGCCGCATCATTTCCAGGAACTCCGCCGTACCATCGCAGCTAGCCGGATACAGTTCTCGATATCAGAGTCACTTGTACAAAACTGGCCAATGTGTCACGGTCCAGCGAGTTCCAGAACAATGTAACTTTTGGTTCGTGATCGGTGGTAAATGAACGGCCAAAGCCGTCCCCAGTATGCACAACCCTCAGCAACGACGTGATTCCTGTGATCCTGTCGGCTAACCTTCTGGATAAGTACCCGTTTAAAAGGCAAGTCCAGAGCGCACACGTTGCGCCGCCAGTGTCTCTCCACGGTGATACTGTTCTGGCCGGATAACGACGATCGGATTAACTTGTTCATGTTCACTAGGCACACAGGGTTATCGCTTGACGACTCGGACTCTACCCCAGACCGTCGAGAACTGCGCGCTTGGAGGACGTCATCGATCGAGAAAGAACTTTATTACGGGACAAATGCCACAATCGTTCCCCCCAAAATAAAATCAGCGAAGCCCATTCCATCGCAATTGAAATGTCTATTTCAGACTGCCAATCCTAGGCCGAGCTAGCGCTGCACACGTTCGTCAGGTGTAATTCGGCTTGGATGTGATTCACGTCGTGGTCGATGTTGCGGGGTTGTGGGCACTGGGCAGAAGGTAAGCGAGGATCCCGGACGGTTCGGATCGACGGAGGAGCGAAGGCGGGGCCAACAACGACGGGCAGTGCACCGATCGGTTTGACCGTCTATCGCACATCGCACATCGCACATCGACGGCTTGTCTCATATGGTTCAGCATCTGCAGTGGGTCAACCCGCTAATCGATTAATCTAAACCGTCTCTTTTTTTTCTTTGCGCGGCACATTGCCTCTGGGGGGGAGTTTCAATGACACACGCATGGGGAATCTGGACGATGCTCAACGGTCATAAGTGAACCACGCCTCCGACTCTTTAAATGTGGACTAGGTTTAGCCCGTTTCAAGGCCAGGATTCGTGCAGCTGGTGGGCCGCTTCCAAGGCGGTTCGACCACGGTCGAGGTGGCCGCTGAGAAGACGCAGAAACGACAAGTTGGGCTCGCCTATCTATACGTAAGTATACTCTATCCCGAACTGCACGGCTACGGCCCTTGCCTAGACAAGTAAAGCGAACTCGGATCCGAACAGAAGTCCCCAAGGCTCCAAGGGAGGGCCAAGGGCTAATAAGCAGAAGACGTATTTTTATTTTTATTTATTTCTCGTCCCCCCGATTGGTTGACTTGATGGGCCATCATGCTCACGATCATATCACAGAGGCGGTGGTGAGTCACTTCCCGACGACGAGAGATAAGAGATAAGCGGGGTCTGTAGAGACGGTCGGTATCTGTACGAACCTGATGCCATCAGAGTTGGTCTTTTGCCCAGTCTCGTCCGCGGGGATCGTCGAACCAGCGATGTGATACCGGTCGATCTTCGTTAGAAAAGACACGAATTTGCTCGATCACAAATGCACATTGCAACTCAAGTACTAGAATGGCAAACCATGAAGGAAAACAAACGACTTCAACGACAGGCATGTAGAAATAAAGATACTGACGAGATTCAATGCCTTCGTACAATGACGCACGCCAAAACGTACACGAAAAAAGCAGACCATCAAACCCCCTGACGCACCAACGATCGGCATTCCCGCACCACGCCTTTGCGAAACAAAGGGGCACGAACGTGCCCACGAATTATCGTTAGTTTTCGTGTTATTGATTCACAGCACCATACTGCGGCGTCGGATGTTGTAACAACATCCCCGTATCCTTCGCGTCGCCATTGTCGTGCTGTTGCTGCTGCTGTAGAAGTGGTTGAGTATAGTAATGCATTTGATGTTGTTGGATCTGTTGTTGGATTTGTTGCGGCGTAAGTGGAGCGAGTGGCGAAAACGACGTGTGCCCGGTTGGGAGAGGGGAAGAGCCTAACAGGGGGGTACACTGGCTGGAGGTGGTGTGGATGCTGCGTTCGCGTTCGACAATTCTGTCAATAGGTTTACGTGAGTGACTGTCGAATGCACGGTGAGGTGGGGGCGAGAACAAGCGGGGTGGGAGGAAAATCGGAAGGAGACGGTATACGTACCCCCGCATCATAGCTGCATTCGTAAGTCGCTTTGCATGCCGTTTACTTTGATTGTCCTCGTACTGATCCGTCTCGTCGACAATTTCTTCAGAAATGATCTCCTATCCGAGCCATCAGGGCAATCGTGGCAGGGCAGCGGAACGTGAATGCAATGGGAAAGGGCGCGAAATGATATCAGACCGTTAGGGAGAACAGGCGAATCTCACGCACACCAGACTTACCTCGATAATGTCTACATACCATCCGGTCGGTCGGTGACAAGACCAAGGTAGACAGGTAAGACAACGCATGACACTGCGGCAAACAGACCTACCCTCAAGAGTCACGACACCAATAGCTCCTTCGGCAAAACCAGGTGTCCGGCTCACTAGCAATAAATGCGCACGTCCAGTTTGACTGACAATAGATGTGAGACAACACAACTCCAGACCGAGCGACGCTCACGTACAAATAATCCAACGCATGGAAACAATTGATGGATGGATGTGCTTCTGGCAAAATCGAGAGTTTGAAATCGGAGACCGGGAGCGCTTTTGCGGGGTCGTACGCGAGGAGCTATAGCAATGCAAGCCATGAGCATCTCCGGATGACACTGAATCAGTGATCAAAGAAAATAACCTTCTTGACAAGAAGCAGCCCCTGGAAAGCGAGTGGGTTGCCTGGTTCATGGACAGGTATGCGCGAATAGCCGCTGTTGAGTCTATTAAGTAATTGAATAGTCAGAAAAACGTTATCTCTGTGGGGAGCGAACGTGCATGGTGTCCACGGTAGTGTGATCCAGAATTGTATCCGCGCAGAGCATCACGACATCCTAACATGGTGGTTCTTTCAGTGAGCCTGAACGACTGCATGGCAGCGCGGGCGCACCTTGATGGGGGTCATGATGGTTTCCACATTTTTCGTGTTAAGCTCCAAGACGCCGTTGAGGATGCTAATTTCGTCATCGCGAAGGGGCTCCTCGCCATTGCGATGGAACTGGAGGAATGACTTGAGCTCCGCCTTCTTGTATGTGTGTGTCTCATTAGCACCGAGAACGTAATCCAAGAGCTTGGCGATGGGCCAGGCAATCGGGGCTTATGCGGCAATCAATTCGTATTTCTGGACGGAAAAGAAAGTAACATACCGAACAAGTACATGATAGATAGAACAAAGGGAGCGCAACGAGCGCCGATTGCGAGGCCATATCTCACGCTGGCTGCTTGTGGGATGATCCTAGAGACGGTTGAGCGTTCCAGACGCTCGAGAGGAGGAAGTGACGTACTCGCTACAGGGTGAAGCGTGATTATCAAAGTGAGAAGAACGGGAAAACCGGTGAGCCACATACCCGAAGATGACTGATGCAGATCAATAGATGAGGAAGCGGGGAAAACAATTAGATATGTAAGTCGTACCGATAGCGGTCGTAGAGATGGCAATGGCGGCAATACCACCACCAAGCTGGGAAATTAGTTGAGGCGAAGTCCAAGGACGTAACAGCCAAATGATGCTTACGGCACCATCCAAGAAAATGGGCAAACTCTCGTTGATGATCTGAGGAAGGTGTGAGAAAGGGAGGACGACATGCGAGACGTGTACAGACGACGTTGGCTAGGAGGAGGACCTGTTAGGAAGTGTAAGCAAGCGCGTGCAAGAGAGATGCGAGAGTACTGACGACGAGGACCCAATGACGACCTTTCTTCATAAGACTCAAGACTAGGAAGAATGAGGGACAGAAGGACGAGAGAAGCGGGAGAGGCACCTTTTTGCGCGTTTTTCCTTTCGACTATGTCTTCCGAGGAGGTTGCAAGGACGCGAAGGTGCAGCTCGTCAAGGCCCATGAGCCCGAGAGTAAGGCTGACGCGGGGTCAGAGGGGGTCAGCCGCAAGGAGACGTGCGTACCCAGCAAAGACACCGCCGGCGAGGACGAGGACGGCACTGATAGCGATTTTACCCCAGAATTCGGGTGAGCCGATCTGCTCCTCTGTGGAGTTGGGTAGGTCATGGGATAGGGGGTACAAGAGGGGAGGGACCATCAGACTCGGCTTGATGGTCGCTGGTAGAAAGAGAGCCCCTCTTATACATTATTGCTTGTTCGGCAGGTTTGAAATGCCGTTACAATCAAACATTATTCTGATTAGAGTCCCACGATGTCGCAATCACACCACAAGGCCCTACACAAGTTTACGAAGAAGAGGCTGAGCACTCAGCGTTTCAACGCCCTTCTGCCAGTTGCTGATAAATTTTCTGAGTTCAGAAAACATGGAGCGGGAAACAAATGCTTTCTTCAAGCTTGCTCGCCTCCCGGAATAAACGAGAAAGCAAAGTCAACGTAACACAAACCTTGCAGCCGCGAGCAATTTTCAGATTATGTAATTAGTCCATTCCCAAAAGTGGACGCTATCCACCACATAGCCATATTTTTAACATCACCCAGCTTGTTGGCCAGCTTCATAGCCAATGTAAATGGTATATGAATATGAATAACCACATCATGACAAATTTTGTGTGTGTCTGAGTCCCGTACAGCTGCCTAGCCGATAAAAGAAGCATATTCGCATCTTTGAAACCGATCCCAAAATACTGATCATGGGAGATTGGTCCCGGGACCATGACACTGATCGGGCAATTTCGTACCAATGGCACTAGGCATTGTGTCGTTGATCACATCATGTTCACATCTTATCTGATCGAACTGGTCACTTCTGTTCCGTCCTCGGCGGTAATGTGGTTTCAGCAGTCCTCCCGGCTAACCAGTTCACCAACGTAGCAGCAGACCACTCCCCGCAACTAGTCCAAGGTTCTTAAAGTTGTCCTTGGTTGGTGCAGCCGAACTTGCCAAGGTCCTCGGAGCTCTTCTTACTTGATCAGAATTTAGAATCACAATTGTCGATCATTGCCGAACCTCGGCGATAACCATTATATTTTTAGGCAACGCCTCGTACTGTCGACTAGATATGGCAGGCGGCCGCCGCCCAGACCAGGGGTCATGCGGTCACGGTGGACTCCAAGAACCTGATAACAACTGTCCGACATCCGGCCCGGGAACATGATCACCCAGGACCATTGCAACCACCCCGCCTGGGTTTTTCGATTTCTACATTCCTAACCCCGTGACAATTAACCCTAACCCTAAACCCTCAAGTAAAAAGGGATCATGTCTTCCCGCTGCCGTCGAGTTCCAAACAAGTGCCTAAACGAGGTGTTGAGTAGATGAGGAGTGATAGTGATGCTATACGACCAAACTCGACGTGCTAGTCGTAAATTTTGGACACCCCATACGCCCTAGCAACCCATACCTTGAGCCATCCTGGTGAGAGGAGGAAGTCGACTGTACTTGGAATGGCACGTGACTAGTGATGCTCACCTTCTTTCGAGGACTGGGCCGACGGTGCACCCGTTCGATAATGACATCGCGACCAAGACCATCCCCCGACGGCGACGTGACCATACCAAGAGAAAAGCGACCCCGCATCGCCCGAACACGGCGGTGCCGCGTCATCGAACCATACTCACACGACGACGTCCTCTGGCACGACGTCCGCGCCCTCCTCGGCGCCGACACCGTCCACCGCGCAGAGAAAGACACAGTGGACTGGGATGCGCCGTTCCATTTTCGAGAGGAGATCGAGGTCGTCGTCGATCGTCTTTCCTCGAACGGGGATGCCCTCGCGCTCGGTCCAGCACCGCGCTCGTCCTGGGTTATCGTGGCGCCGTTTGCACTCCCCGGCGAACGCATACGCGTGCGCGTGTACCGCAGCGCCCGTCTACATTCCTTTGCCGATCTTGTCTCTGTCGTCACACCCAACCCCGATCTGAGAGACGAAGGCAGAGTGCAGTGTAAATACTTTGGACAATGCTCTGGTTGCCAGTACCAAGTGCGTTCGTCGATGCCCTATGGATCGATCGGTCGTATACTCATGCTCGACCATAGATGCTCTCCTATGAAAAGCAGCTCGAGATCAAACGTGACGTCGTCATCAAGGCATACCAGAATTTTTCGAGTAAGATATGCGATCCCATACCCTAGTCCTTACTCAAACGAGTCTCTAGACCTACCCCCCTCTACAGTACCAACTGTCTTGCCCACCATTGGTTCCCCGAAACAATACCACTACCGTACAAAGATAACCCCCCACTTCGAGGCTCCTCCCAAAAAGGCACGCGTCGATCCTTCACCCACCACCGACAAACCCGACTGGCTCAAGATCGGCTTCAACCAGATCGGAAAGAAGTCCGTCATCGACATCGAGGTCGGTCGTCTCCTTCTCCCACCCTTTGTCCTCTCACCTCACGCACCGCCCAGGAATGTCCCATCGCCACTCCAGTACTCAACCGAGCGTTCGGTCCGATACGCGACAACATCATCCAGTGAGCCTCACCACCACCTTTCCGTCCATTGACGCTGACTCGGAAACAGAAACATATGGTCCTACAAAAAAGGCGTCTCCCTCCTGCTTCGCGATTCTCTCGATCAGTCCACCCCTATCGACCTCACCGACCCCACCCCAGACAACCCAGCCCAACACATCTGCATCACGGACCACAAAGCGACCGTGCGCGAACGCGTCGGCAACACCTACTTTGAGTTTCCCGGACACGCCTTTTTCCAAAACAACAATGCCATTCTCGTTCCACTCACCAATTATGCGCGGGACGCCATCTTTCCCGTCTCGACTTCGACTTCTGCAGACGCAGGCGCGGACGCAAACGTAAAGGTAGAGACAGACAACGCATCGCCAACGCACCTCGTCGACGCCTACTGCGGCAGCGGCCTCTTCTCCATCCTCCTCTCCCCCCACTTCCACACCGTCGCCGGCATCGAACTCGCCACCGACGCCATCCGCTCCGCCACTGCCAACGCCCAACTGAACGACCTCCCCCCGGACCGATGCACCTTTCTCGCCGGAGACGCCTCGGACATCTTTGCACGCGTGCACGCCTTTCCGCGGGACAAGACGGCGGTGATCGTCGACCCGCCTCGCAAGGGGTGTGATACCAAGTTTGTGGAGCAGCTGTTGGCGTTTGGTGCGGGGACGGTGGTGTACGTGAGCTGTAACGTGCATACGCAGGCGAGGGATGTGGGGATGATAGTGAGGCGGTCCGAGGAGGCTGGGGTGGGTGGGACGCGGGGGCGGCAAAGGTACGTGTTGGAGAGTCTGAGGGGGTTCGATTTGTTCCCGCAGACAGCGCACGTCGAGAGTGTCGCGGTGTTGAGGCTAGTGTCGGTGGAGTCCGTCCGTCCGTTCGATGACTAATACGTAATACGATGTCGTCGATCTCGGCCGACTCCAATCTCACATCCATCGCTTATCAGGTCATGCGACCCAAAAAAAAAAAAAAAGATGTGCATCGCTAGCCCCCGTCTTGCGCCTAATCGCACGCTCGGGGGTTGAACGTTGCGCCGATAAAATATGACTCGATGCAGTGACTTTTTTTGTAAGAAAAGGAAGAGGGTCAAGATAGCGCTCTGTGCGATCGATACTCCCACTACTCCCACTACTCCCACTACCCCCGCTACTCGTCTGGAGACGTGTCCAAGACGAGACATGACGATCGAGACACCCAACAAGCATGCAGAGACGCCGGCGAACGAGCGCGAGGAACTCGACGACGCTGGACTCGCACAGCTTGATGTGCGTTGCGCGCGTTCGATACGATCATCGGGCGTTTCGGGCTGAGATATACGTTCATGATGCGTGCCAGATCGCCAAATTGACCGTCAAGCTGACAGAGACGCTCAAACCCCTGCCAGATCTCAAGACAGTCCGGTGGGGTGTGGTGAGTGTCCCCCGTTCCCCGTCCCATGTCCCATGTCCTACATTTCTTCGTATCCCCCGTCGTCGTCGTCGTCGTCGTCCTTTAAACTTTATCAACATTTCCTTCTCGTTCGATCGACATCGATCGCGACGCGCCGATGATGTGACTGATTGGGAAACTATAACAGAGCTTCAGCGACCACATGGCCATCACGACGTTCCATCCCGCCACTGGGTGGTCCCCTCCCGAGATCAAACCACACGCACCGCTCACGCTCGACCCCTCCTCGTCCTGTTTCCAATATGGCACCAACATATTCGAGGGTATGAAGGTGCGTTTGTTACGGGCGCTCGACGTGTCGAGGAATTGAACACCGTTAACCACGAGGCCTACCTTGGACCTGACGGCAAAGCGCGACTGTTTCGCCCTGAAATGAATATGCGACGCTTGGAGCGCTCCATGGCGCGTATGGCGCTTCCTGTGAGTGAGGTTGCTCCTCTGCCCATGTCCGCGTTCGCATCTATCCCTGTCTCGTTCTTCGTTGTCGTCATGGCCTCATCGCATGCGTCTGATAGCCCATCGACGGTGACGGCGTCCTCGACCTGATCAAACGGCTCGTGCAGACTGAAAAACGATGGATCCCTACGTTGTCGGAATACAGTCTCTACCTCCGGCCGACCGTCATCGGTACGCGACCAGGTGCGTTCTCCCGTGTTCGTTCATCCATCTTTGTGGGATGATGCTGATCGTGCTCTCCCCTCACAACGGTACCAGCACTCGGTGTGGCTGCTTCTGACCATGCGATCCTCTGCATTCTCACCTGCCCCAGCGGGCCCTACTTCCAACGACCCATCTCCCTGCTCGCAGTGAGCGACGTCGTGCGCGCATGGCCGGGTGGGACCGGCGGACACAAAGTTGCCGGAAACTACTCGCCAGGGTTCGTGCCCCTACGCGAGGCAGTAGCACAGGGATACGACCAAGTATTGTGGTTGTTTGGCGAAGAGAAATGGGTGACGGAGGGAGGTGCGATGAACGTCTTTGTCGTGCTCAAACGAGCCAACGGGGACGGTACGTGTTCCGGTTTCAGTTCCCGGGAACATTTGTCGCCGAAACTGAAGCGCACGCAAACGAATCGGGGTTACTGTAGGTTTGGATATCATCACGCCCCCTCTGGACGGGACGATTCTGCCCGGCGTTACCCGCGCGTCGTGTCTCGCCCTTGCATCGGACCCTGACTTTTACGGATCCATCTCCTCTGATGCCCTCCATCCCGCCGAGCGTGCCTTTACGATCGCTGACCTCGAAGGCTGGTCCACCGATGGCACGCTGCTCGAAGTCCTCTGCGTCGGCACTGCCGCGATCGTGGCTGCCATACACCGGATCGGGTTCGAGGGGCGGGACATCCACGTACCGACGCACTCGATCGACAAGAACGGGTTGGGCCCCGTAGGGAGTGCGCTCAAAGCAAAGATTTTAGCGGTGCAGGAGGGTAGGGAGGAGTATGAAGGGTGGGGCGTCGTATGCGAGTAGAAAATATTGTATCCCAGAAATGACAGTTTCCATATCGGTACACATGGTCCGTGCGCGCACTCTCGATCGTATATGTACCCTGCGTTCCCTTGATTGATTTCCTCATCTCTTGTGCTCGGGCATGTACTGTCGCCAGTGAGGTCTTTACCGAGGCACAGTCTTTTGCTGATTGCAAATTACACATCCGAACTCGTCTGTCAGCTTCGGCTTTCAGCAATTTTTGGAAAACCAAGCCTTTTTCGAGGTTTATGTATGTCGAAAGATGAATTATTATTGTACATGTAGTTGATGGTATTTACATGGAAATGCTTATCATGGCGAGAACAAACTGAATAACTTACTCGGGTTGCTGGTCAATTACTATTCGTCAATAGCACATCGTACTCTCTCCGCGTTCCTTGTCGAGTTGTCTGATCTTGTTCTGTGATACCATGATGTGAGTGTCCACGGAGATCTTGGAGTGCAATGATGTACCTCGAGAGTAAACAAGTGCGCATCGTACGACGCTGGTGCGAGCGTACGCATGCTCTCTGCTAGTTGGTAGAGATAATCCTGTGTGTGTACGAGATCAACAGATGAAAACATGCAAGGAGAGAGCACATGCCTTGTTACGACCTGAGAATCCAACCGAGCGCCAGATATTTCCCGCAAGGGCATCCAGGGGTTCGGAGCGGACTGTGGGTGGCGTCGACTCAACTCTGGGAGGGGAAGGACGTCGGACGTACCAAAAGAGGGATTGTCCGGTCTGCTGACATAGCACTGCGGGTTTCCAGAGGCCATGTTATCACCCGGGGCCGACTTCAAAGGCAACAAGGCACCTACACATGCTCCGGCTATGACGACTTTCTCCACGCCATTGTCCATGGTATATACGTTCAACGTTTCTGTTGTATAGTCCTGCGACCACGCGTGTCACACCAGGTTATGATGCGAGAAGGTAAGAACACACCGTCTCTCGGTTGTCTACGACGAGGCGCGCGTTAGTTCGAGACCGGGAAAACAGAGGTGAGACATACGTAGGTAACCACGTACTTCGGCGACGTACGCCGGGTCTATGGTAAACGCTACGCCTGTGCACCCGCCGTTATCAGGCGTCATCATGCACGCCGAGGGGATTACTCACCCCACACGAGGTGCTCGTCCGGAAACGCATCCTGTTCGACGCCACGGCATCATAGAACCATGGTAGAAAGCGGACACATGAGTGAATCTGTCTCTACCTCGTTCTCTGGAGAGTTTGACACGCACAGATGTACAGATTTGGTCCCAGTCTTCTTTGTGAATGATTGTCACCACGCGTCCGGGTTTCTTGGGGTGCGTGAGCATAGACCCTGGATCGCGGCTGCAGACCGACCTCTGGCGTCCCCCGATGGTCGTACGATTTCAAGGCAAAGCGACGGACGAACCCTTTCAAGAAGCCGGGCACTAAGGTGGTGTCAGGTATATAACAGAGGCAAAAGGCGGAGCATACCCTGGGATATCACATGTGGGGGAGGCTATTGACCGCCAAGTTCTCGGTTCAGCTTGTTCAACCACGAGGAAAGACCCACCTTGAAGATGAGGGATCCGTATCCGAACACAACGAATGGAGCGTCAGCCATTGCTCTTGTTCTCTTTGCGAGTCACAGTTATCGAGGCCGGTTCGACTCCCTCGCCAGTCGCCACTGTATAAATACCCCTTCGCTGGACATGGTCGTGATATAACAGCAGTGCCAGCATCGATGTAGGCATCGCGAATGCGAGTAGCATTTCGCTCTCGCCATATTACGCACAGGGTGATTTCAAACTAGGCAGAAGCACCCTCTTTCCTCCGCGTTGCTCCACGTGGAGGTGAAGAGGGTGGTGTATCTGCAGCGAAGGTCTCATTGGACCATGCCCAATCATGAGTTACGAGAGCAGAATCCATTCCTCCGAACAGCGGCTGCCCTCATCGCTTCCGTGCACGTTTAGGGTACCGCACAGGTAACACGGTGGCTGAAAATCCCCACACCGTATCCGTATTTTGACGGTTCACCGAGGTGAAAAGCATGGGTCGACGATGGTGAGAGCCCTGCAGAAGGTGCTGGCGTCACTTGGCACTGTCCACACAGACTCCAACGGCGGACGCCTTGCTCGTTCTCTTCCGGAGCGTTCAAATGAGTGAGCTGTTTCTAATCTGTGCGTATTGCTGAACCTCGCTCTCGACAAATCAAACTCAACGCTGACGCGAACAGATTGCAAACCCTGATTCCTCCTTGCGAAGCACCACAACAAATGAACAGGGGCGTTACGTTGGAGCCTTGGTCGATCAGTCTTATCGCAAGCGCTAATCAACTCACCACCGGACGAGTAGCGAATCGTTCGCTGTTCAGAACCAATGAGCAACTGCCAGTGGACCAACAAATATGTAATCGGATGTTTCCGTTCCAACGTAGCACGCAGCCACGTCTTTGAGTCATTTATCCTCCAGGTCCCATATCCACTTCCCTTGGGGTATGCTGCTGCTATTTCAACCGCAACTCATTTAGCCATTTCAAACGAGTCATGAAACCCAATACTTTATATACTTGTAGGCTCACGTTTCTTATCTCCCAATCTCAGCACCTCATCGTTTCTTATTCCTTGTCGAACGTCCTCAGGCTCATAGGCAACGTCACGGTTCACCACCCGACTCGTTTCCATCAAGCATCCATCCTCGACCTATCACCTGAGGATGCCATGTTAGGATCCGCGAGGCACATACCCCATCGAACAACCATAGATAGGCGCGAATTTTGCCCCCTTCGTTATCTTCACAATTACCGCGAGTGGGTCATATCTGATTCGCGTCCACCGCTCCTTCTCTTCATCTCCGATCGGTATGTATATTTACCAGTTCCCCGGCTCTTTGTTCTGCGCTCGATCCCCTTTATCGCTAGTGGGGTGTCATTGAATGATCGAAGCGGGTGTTATACCCAACCGGCGTTCCTGCGCATGAGCGCGGGTGGGGTTAACGTTAGGTAGTCAGGCCATCACCGGTAACTCGGTGCGTGCATGGCCTTACGTGGCAGAGGTCGACGTTCGTATCGCGCACGACTCACGAGTAATCGGAAGTGAAGACCGGCACGGAAAGACTTACAAGCGCGTCTTTTACGGATTTGGCACTGTGCAACTGCATTTCCAGCGAAGAAAGGGGAGCATCGTGTCTCGTATTGTTGACCGAGCATCTTTCTGGATTCGTTTCGTCAAGACGTCCAGGACTCCTTTGACCGACCTCCCTGGGATCGAGTTGTCACTTCGCTCAGCGAGACGGGCTTGGTCGTCATCGCGGTGCAGCTATTTACGGTGCCAGATCTATAGTTTGCACCTGGCTGGCGATATCGAACAACAGCGAGTCTGTAAAGAGGGATTCGAGAAAATCGATACGGGTCAAAAGGAGAGCCACGAGAGCCACGATTTAGTTTTAACCCTGCGTGTTCGTGTTCCAAAACGGCGGCGGTCCGCAGTCCCAACATTGAAGGTTATCAAAGAGAGGATTGGAAAGTTGAAAGGAATGCAAGAGACGATGGTAACGAACGTCGTGCAAGTGATAGCAGTCGTCGAGGTACATACAACGTCCGTGTGTTGTACTTGTCTATCGGTGCCCATCGGCGTGCCTTATCGTACCTGGACAATGATCATACTCTCCGAAGCGACTCTTCTGTATCGTTCTATCCAATTAACAATAACGAACTCGCGATGACCAACTAACTCGGGGAAATTGTGTGTCAGTTGATGTCAGCGACGAAGGGTTCTTTGAGTTATACCGTTCTTCGCCGAAGGAGTGCATATTTAGATCTCCTTGACTCGGTCCACACGTAGGTTATCGACAGTACCTAAGTAAGACGCGGTTGGACTCATCGGGACGCAGCGTTCGGGTTTTTGAATAGCGTGACCTCATCTGGGAGGTCACCTAGATGTACAAAAAGCCTCGCTTGGTGTCGTGCGAGCGTCGGAGAGACATATAGGAAGCGCGAGAACGCTGTGCTTGTGAATCTAACGTGGTTTGAGTGGGTCTCGTGAGGGGAGGTACGTTTGTCTCCCGTTTAACAGGCGATGTTCGTCCGCGAGTTGAGTGGAGCGTTTTCGAGAACGGGTCATGTTTCGTTCACGTACGGTATGTCGCGAATGAGTCTTATGTGGATCGTACATCCGTCGTGAACCGAGTCCGGCAGCCGAGTACTCGCAAGGGAAGACCATCCGCGACAACGAAGGCGATTTTTCGTTGATGTTGATCGCCTGCCAGGTTCGCCATGAGATCACGTAGCTGGGTTCCGAGCAGGGATAAGCGCCAGGGACGCGGGGGACCCGCGCGCACGAACCATTTTGAGAATAAGGTCGCAGCAATTCTGCGCGCCTCGAGTAAACCAACAACACCTTGTTCCTCGACATTTCGATACCCACATTGGGTACCATTGGCGAGGATGTCATCAACGAATGCTGGTGTGTAGCAGCTCCCAGGAGTGGTTGGGCAATGTTAACATTTCAGTAAGACCAGACGATGATACTTGACACTGGTCACTCTTATTTGGTGTGGGGAGTTGCATTCCAGCCTGACGGAAAGCACCTTGTTGGCGGGGGTACAGATGGGATTTGGCGATGGCGACTTGAAGACGGTCGTGAGGTCGCAAAACAAACAGGAATGGATCTGTGCGCCATTTGTGTTTCAAAGGACCACAAATGGATGGTTTGTGGGACCCAGGATGGGGGGGCAAGTGTATGGGATGCAGAGATGCATGAAAAGGTCACCGAGGTGGAGGGCACAGACACGGTGTATGCAGTCGATGTCTCCCCTGATTCGACCAGCTTTGCCACAGGGACTCACAGCCAAGCGAACATTTGGAGTATATCAACTGGGGAGAGACTCGTCGGCCCACTCAGACATCGCAATTCAGGTTCAGTCTTTGGAATCAGATTCTCTCCGAGTGGCGACCGCCTTGCCACTGCCTGCTACAGAGGCTCTAGCATCTGCATCTTCGACAGTCGCAATGGCGACGAAATCATCAATATCAAGACTCCCACTTTGCCTGACTATACTCTCGCCACTCCACTTGCGTGGTCAAGCGACGCTCAGCAAATTTTCTCTACATTCTATGACAACAAAATCAGGGCCTTCGATGTGTCCATTGGCTCCCAGCTTGCCGAATCATTGGTTCTCAGCAATACTGACTACAATGTCCCCTCGATCGCTCTAGCTGCCAACGGCAAATTCATTGCTACATCTGCTGTGGATTCAATCATGTTCCTCGACACATCGACACTCACTCAGATAGGACATGTCATTGAGGATATCAAAGCGAGAGTATGGTCAATCGCTATTTCCCCAGACAGCAGCTTTGTCGCAACTGGACGACAAGACGGGAAAATTGACATTCATGATCTCGACAAGATTCTCCCTAACGAATATGGTCCTTTCCATGTAAGTATTTGTGCCATCATAGTCCTTGCGAGTTGCATTGACTCCATTGTGTACATACAACAGGGGGATGCTGGGAAATCTAGTCGGCGTGAGTCCAAAACACACAGCGAAGACAGCGATGAGGGTCTCCTTGACGTATGAATTCGTTCGTTTTCCCCTCGAACTGAGTTCTCACGGCGGAATAGGTCGAAGTGGCGCCGAACACGTCCGCTCCTCAATCATTCAACTACGATGAGGTTGGTGATCACTTCATTTCTCCTCTTCCCTCCGTGCTGACGCTGCTAAAGCCACCATCGCCGACCTCTGCCCATCCCCAGGAGGGCGAGGAACAACCACTCGGGCCCTCCCAAGCGGCACATGTAGAGGAAAATATTAACTCACCCCGCCGTTCAATATTCAAAAAGTGGCTACAGAGAAAGAAAAACAAGGACCCTACGTTAAATCAGCCCGAACGGCCTTCTGAAAAGTTGCGCCAGCCTGCCGACCGTCGATCTCCGTCCCACTCACCAGTGAGGGTGGATGCTACACATGAGGGACCTTCGTGGATGGCTGCAGGTCAGCGGCGACAACTACACGTGAGCACTCCGCCTTGACAGACGAACGAATGCGACGCAGCTAACTTGCCATCTTAGCGAAGGAGTGTGAGACCGGGTTGGAAGCAAAAAGTTCGTTGGGCCTCGAATTTGTATGCAGAGGCTCATTAGACACTATAGCGCCAATCGCCTGTCAAGGCCACCGTTCCCAAGCATCCCAATACCGATGGATCTCGTAGTGGACAAGGTCCTGTTGATCCAAACGAAGCCGGTTCAGTGCGTTTTTTTAGCGATAGTAGAACTCGTCACGATAGCTCACGTCGTCTTAGGCACAACAAGCGAACGATTCATCTCAACCCTCGGCCGCAGGGGTCCATCTAACGGTGCGCATTACTGTCTTCTCATCCACATCATCAAGTTTAATGTGGATGAACATCAGCAAGGACCAAGCTACTCTACTCTTTCGATCTCGTTTCCTACGTGGATGTTGTGTTTCCGCTCTGGGGCACACGATGAGATATGTTGATCCAGGTGATTCGATACGATATATGCAGGCAACATGCTGAATCGTGAGTATGTGGGGATAGTTTTTCGAGATCGCATCATCTCGCAACACCAGTATGAGCCCTAATAAACTCGTCCATGTTTGAGTTCGCCAGGATATTCACTCGACCGTCGTTGGTGGAGTCTCATGCAGACGCGGAAGTTGTGATTGGAGGACAGCGTCTGATTAATTGGAGCTGTTGCAAGTTTACGGAACGTCTACTAAGACGGGGGGTGTGGGACGTCGTGTAAGTTAGCTTTTGGCAAGGACGCCAACGTCTCGACGTTCGAATTCTTGTACAAGAATTGGACGTTAATGGCATGGAATAGGTTTACCTCTTCATCCAATCCAAGCATATAAAAAGGGGTCAGAGTCATCATATTGCATCGGCGCCAAAGTGACACACCCGTCTCGGGAGATCTATCAGTACATGACATGTCTACTTAGAGCCACTACAGGATGCATTTCAAACCTGTATATCCTCATGTCCAACGATTCTAGAAATTCGGTTCTACATGGCAAGCAGAGGAAATACCACAGCAACATGGATACAGAGGATCGTGGTCAAATCATGCTGTGGGAGCGGCCCATGTGGACAATCTCTTTGCAATCCCATCCACAGGTTGGCCGATGCGAGGTTCATATGGAGGCGTTTCACCAGTCAATCCTCCTCCGTGCTGGCGTCAGCTTCAGGTTGCGGCTGAGATTGGGATCGTATCGGAGTGATGTGGTCGCCCTCGAACAGGGACTTCCCATCAACATCCCCGGGTCGCATCTGCCTCCTGAATTAAGCGTGAAGCTTCTAGCACCTCATGCTTCACCCATTTTCATCCCTGCACTTGTTCTTCCTAGGCCATCGTGTTTCGCTGGCGTACCCGACCCTTCGATCACCTCAATGTTCCATCTCTGCCTGTTCCCTACCGTCGCGAAGACCACCCTCGGGCGCACCCTCCTTCGCCAGTTCTTCCAGCGTCCGAATGGGCGCCACCGTATCCAGCTACTCCTCAAACGACTCCTCAAACGACGCTACGGCACGCATAACTTCGGCAAGCGCAGCCAAACGCGAATGAAAAGGTGAGGTAACCCCGTTTGCACAAAGCAAGGAACAGCGAATGTCAGTTACGAGACGATGAAAGAGATGCACCTTTGATCTTCGGCGCGATCCCCAGTTCCGCTCAATCGCGACCAGCCGGAACCCCCTTGGCCCCATGTGTGAAAATGGAGCGAAGTGACCACGCACACGAAAAGGATGTGAGAGATCAGGAGCAGGATAAAAATTGTATCCCCTATGATACGACTCTTCTAATATACATGTTTTACTGAATTAAATTTCTTATTGAGTCAATAGTAAGCTTTATTGATTATCTTATCGGCGGTATGTTCGGCCGAATGTAGCTTGTATTTGTTTGGTCTACGACTCTAACACCATGCATCCTCCCTTCCGCATCTAGACCTTCCAAACAATGTCGTTTCTGAAGTAGAATCATCGTTGACCTACTCAACGTCGTTGTTTAAATTCGTCTCGTACTCAAACACACGAGCAGAGGCCCACGCGATACGATCAAGTTCCCGCTGCAACAGATCGATCCATGAGGATTGAACGTCGGCGTTCGTTGGCACGAACCGAAAGTCGGTCGGTTATACAAAGTATGAGCCGATGTTGGGAGCGAGACCAGTCCGAACGTGCTGTAAACTCTTCGAGGGCGTCACCTTTGACCGTCATCATACCAAAGCCCATCGGATTCGTCATCATGTCTACAGAATCAGGTGTGCACTCCGTCGACAGGATAGATGAAGAACGCATAGTATCCTTGTCTCAGCCCCGTCGTCAGTAAGCCTCTATAAACTGCTGACTACACTTACTTGCCAATCAGTACAATCAATTTCGAATTTCATCGACACATTTTTGAGCTGTTTGAGCCTGATCGGTCTCGGAGTGTTAGTGCGCTTAGACTTGGAGTTTCATTCCTGGGTTGGCGGCTTGGACGGCGCGGAGAGACAGGAGGACGAAATCTATTCGACGTCGACGGCGGGTTTTCGCCTGTAACGTTCAAGCCGTCCATCTCGACTTGGAGATGTAATCTCTCATCACCGAGCAAGGAGGTCAGTGCCGGAGCCGATGCGGGGAACCAGAAGGCCAGGTGACATGACCATCATTCCGTTTTCTGAATTGACCTTCCCGACGTTGTGATCGCTCCCTAGAACATCCCCAAGTCGGTTGCCCTCCATGACCCGCTGACCCACCTTGATGGCAAACTCCGCGAAGGACCCTACGGAGGTTGGCGAAAATTGACAGTTGTGTTCCGAAGGATGACCCAGGCGTGTTCGCAGAGTCAAAGTTCACGTTGATACCACCCGCGTTAGTTGCGCCAACGGGGAGGATACAGGAGATACCATATCGCCATCGGCAGAGGGGTCACACCCGCTCGTTGAGCACGAACAGGTTCTGGTGACTCTTGGTGCTGTACAGAAATATCGGGGACGATTCACCTGGACTGGACGAGTGGATGACTCTGCAACAGAGTCACGCACCAACAAAATGTCTTCGTTTCCCGAATAGCGATGCAGTGAAGCTGTGAAAACGTTGATAATCGGCTGGAACAACATATATTACAGCGAAGCAGAGTGTGATTCCGTTCCTGACCCTAGTCCCTGATATAGTTCCCTTACATTCTCCCAAGGAGGATCAACACCCATTTCTCGAGCGATAGAAGCATCGATTGCCAGAATTCTCCAAAGGTCGCGTTCAAGTTCTTGTGCTATTCGTGCATCAAAATTTATGCGTCGTACCTATAGGTTGTGAACTCGTCGACTCTACAAGGATGCGACGCTGCCCACTTAGCAGAGGTCATCAAACCAGGTGGACTCGGTGACGAAGCTCCTTGATGTTTATCAAGGCTGTATTCCACCCAGTTAACAATACCAAACTCGCGATGATTGACGAGCCCTTGATCGTGAGGCAATTCTATGACAGCTGACGTCGGCAGTCAAGAGTTGCGAGTTCGTACCGTTCTACGCCGAAGTAGTGCACTAAGGAAATAAATGATATCCTCGACTTGCTCCACGCGTGGGTCGTTGATGGTGCCAAGTGGCACACTGTCCCGTTGGCTGGACGGACTGGAAAGTGCTTTCGGTGATGCACCGGAACACCGCATTCAGGTTTTCGGGGCGGAATTGACCTCAGTGGGAAATTGCCTAGAGGACGAGCATCACTCAGTATCATGCGAGCGCTGGAGAGACGCATGGGAAGCACGAGAACGGTATGCGTGTCAACTTGATGCGGTTCGAGTGAGTCGATATACATTCGTCTCCCATTTGACGGCGAGCATTCGCCCGGAGTTTGAGCAGGGCCTTTGTATGTCCCAGATTAGTCCAAGGTAGATTGTACATCCATCGTGAAGCGAGTCCTGCAGCCGAGGTATGACGAATACTTGCAAGGTAAGACCATCCACGGCAACAAAGGCGAGGTTCGCCAACGTTAATCGCCTACTAGGTCTCCGCAAAGAGATCATGTGGCTGGGATTCGAGCAAGGATAAGCGCCAAAGACATCAGGGACCCGCGCGCACGAACCATTTTGAGAATAAGGACACAGCAACTCTGCGCACCTCGAAGTAAACCAACAACACCTTGTTCCTCGACATTTCGATACCGACAATTGGGCACCATTGGCGAGGATGTCATCAACGAATGCTGGTGTGTAGCAGCTCTGAGGAGTGGTCGGGCAATGCTAACATTTCAGCAAGACCAGACGATGATACTTGACACTGGTTGCTCTGATGAGGTGTGCGGAGTTGCATTCCAGCCTGACGGAAAGCACATTGTGGGCGGGGGTACAGATGGGATTCGGCGATGGCGACTTGAAGACGGTCGTGAGGTCGCAAAACAAACAGGAATGGATCTGTGCGCCATTTCTGTTTCGAGGGACGACAAATGGATAGTTTGTGGGACCCAACATGGGGCAAGTGTGTGGGATGCAGATATGCATGAAAAATTCACCGAGGTGGAGGGCACAAGCTGGGTGTATGCAGTCGATGTCTCCCCTGATTCGACCAGCTTTGCCACAGGGACTTACAGCCAAACGAGCATTTGGAGTATCTCAACTGGGGAGAGACTCGTCGGCCCACTCGAACACAATTTCGTCCTTGGAATCAGATTCTCTCCCAATGGTAACCGTATCGCAACTGCTTGCTACAGAGGCTCTAGCATCCGCGTTTTCGACAGTCGCAACGGCGACGAGCTCATCAATATCAAGACTCCCGAACTACCTTGCAATGGTCTGGCCACTCCAATTGCATGGTCAAGTAACACTCAGCAAATTTTTTGTACATTCTATGACAACAAAATCAGGTCCTTTGATGTGTCCACTGGCTCCCAGCTTGCCGAATCACCGACTCTCCATGACAGCGACAACAACGTCCTCTCCATTGATCTGGCTGTCAATGGCAAATTCATTGCTACATCTGCTGTGGATTCAATCATGTTCCTCGACACATCGACACTCACTCAGATAGGACATGTCATTGAGGATATCAAAGAGAGAGTATGGTCAATCGCTATTTCCCCGGACAACAGCTTTGTCGCAATTGGAAGAGCTGACCGGAAAATTGACATTCATGATCTTGGCAAGATTATCCCTGAGGAATATAGTCCTTTCCATGTAAGTATTTGTGCCATCATAATCCTTGCATGTCCAAAAGAGTTATACTGACTCCATTGTGTACATACAACAGGAAGATGTTGGGAAACCCAGTCAGCGTGAGTCCAAGACACACAGCGAAGACAGCGATGGTGATCTCCTTGACGTATGAGTTTGTTCGCTTCCCTCTCGAACTGAGTTCTCACAATGGCATAGGTCGAAGTGGCGCCGAACACGTCCGCTCATCAATCATTCAATTATGATGGGGTTGGTGATCACTTCATTTCTCCTCTTCCCTCCGTGTTGACGCTGCTAAAGCCACCATCCCCAACCTCCTCTGCTCGTCCTCAGGAGGGCAAGGGACCACCACTCGGATCCTACCATGCGGCGCGTGTAGAGGAAAATATCAACTCACCCCAGGGCCGTTCAATATTCAAAGAGTGGCTACAGAGAAAGAAAAACAAGGACCCCATGTTACATCATCCCGATCGGCCGACTGGAAAGTCGCGCCAGCCTGCTGACCGTCGATCTCCGTCCCACTCACCAGTGAGGGTGGATGCTACACATGAGGGACCTTCGTGGATGGCCGCAGGTCAGCGTCGACAACTACACGTGAGCACTCCGCCTTGACAGAAGAACGGATGCGACGTATCTAACTTACCATCTTAGCGAAGGAGTGTGAGACCGGGTTGGAAGCAAAAAGTTCGTTGGGCCTCGAATTTGTATGCAGAGGCTCATTAGACACTACAGCGCCAATCGCCTGGCAAGGCCACTGTTCCCAAGCATCCCAATACCGATGTATCTCGTAGTGGACAAGGTCCTGTGGATCCAAACGAAGCCGGTTCAGTGCGTTTTTTCTATTGATAGTAGAACTCGTAACGACAGCTCACATCGTCCTAGGCACAACAAGCGAACGATCCATCTGAACCCTCGGCCGCAGGGGTCCGTCTAAGGGTGCGCATTACTGTCCTCTCATCCACATCGTTAAACTTATTGTGGATGAACATCAGCAAGGATCAAGCTACTCTACTCTTTCGATCTCGTTCCCTACGTGGATGTTGTGTTTCCGCTCTGGGGCACACGATGAGATGCGTTGATCCAGGTAATTTGATGTGATCTACGCAGGCATCACGCTGAATCGTGAGTATGTAGGCATAGTCTTTCGAGATCGCGTGATCTCGCAACATGAGTATGAGCCGTAATAAAATCGTTCATGTTTGAGTTTGCCAGGATATTCACTCAACCGTCGTTGGTGGAGTCTCGTGCGGACGCAGAAGTTGTGATTGGAGGACAGCGTCTGGTTGGTTAGAGCTGTTGCAAGTGGCACACCTGCCTCGACCGAAGAATATATGGCACGTCTACTGAGAGCTCCTGCAGAATAAGTTTTAAATGTTCCAGAAATTCGACTCTACGTGGCAAGCAGAGGCTACTATACTACAGTAACGTGACGAATAGCAATACAAAGGATCACCGTCAAGTACGAGGAGCCTCTTCAGAAACTTGAAACCCGTATGGTGATCGGTCCACTTATATTGACCTTTTCGCCGAAGGTATCGATAAAAAGATTCACCTCCTTCCGTGTGACCCGCCCCATACACAGGTCTTTACGATGATGTTGTTGAACCGTGATGCGTTGGCAGGGATCATGTGTCACAGGCGATGGCCGTTGTCCACACTATGCGAAATAGTAGTTGGTAAGAAGTTTAACGACGAGATGGAAAGAGGGAATGCCCCAGGTGCAGGGAACAATGAACGCATGTTCGGCTTACACTCCATCACGGTGATAGACACATCGCACCTCATACGATCAATTTCGTACACTTGATGCGTCGATCAAGCAGCATGAATGCCATGTACCTCTTCAACGAGTCCTCTGATTGGTGGGCTACTTTAGTAATAAGAGAATCCCCTGATGTGTACTTTCCAGTTTTCCTGCCCGACAGATGTGCGGAATACGGACGCAGGTAGACACAAATTGTCGCAATAAATGCGTGATACTCATAACAATGCATCAAACGTCCGAGCATGCAAGACATGGATCGCGCTTGAGTGAACGAATGGAGTTCCTCGGATCCTGTGCGTACGGGGGTTGATGCAGAGGAGTACGAACGCCACGCGAGAAGATCATCATTCCGTTTTCTGTTTGACCTTCCCACCAGTTGCGATCGCCCCAGGAACGTCCCCAAGCCGGTTGCACACCTTGACCCGCTGACCCGCCTTGATCACAAACTCCAGATCCTTTGGGGTTTCGAAGACGAGGAAGATCGTACCCTCGAGACAAAAACACCCGTTTCGTGGGCTGGAATCAGGGGCTGTCCATTGCCATTGAGTAATGGGGACGCAGCGGAGTAGATGGCTTCGGCGTATGTCCTGGGTGGGGGCGAGCAGCCACGGGGGTTCGGTCTGCGGAGATGCAAGTCACGTCAGTCTTGTGTTCCGAAAGACGACTCAGGCGCACTCAGGGAATCAAAGTTTACTTTGATACTACCCACATTAATTGCGCCGACGGGGACCATACTGAAAAAAAATATCGCCATCGACCGGGGAGTGCCAACAACTCGTCAAGCATGAACAGGTTATACAGACGCTTATCCGTGTATGGGGACTGGATGTGAGTATATCACGATGAACTCAGAGGTGGAATTACGCACCCACAAAATGCCTTCGTTTCTCAAGTACCCATGCGGTGGGACTGTGGAAATGGTGGTAATTTCTTGGAGCAAGGTAAAATAGAGCGCGTTTCCGTTTCTGACACTATTCCCCGATACATATCTTGCGTTCCCCCAAGGGAGCTCGAATACCCATTTTCTGAGCGACAGAAGCATCGTACGCCAGAATTTCCTGAAGGCTGCCTTCAACTTACGCTACCGACAGATCAATTTGTGCACCGTGTTTATAGGTTGTGAATTCGTCGACTCAATCAAGATGCGACGCTGTCCGCTCAGCAGAGGTCATCAAACCAGGTGAATTCGGTGACAAAGCTCCTTGATGTTATCCAGCACGCAGCCACGTCTTTGAGTCATTTATCCTCCAGGTCCCATATCCACCTCCCTTGGGTATGCTGCTGCTGTTTCAACCGCAACTCGCTCGCTCACGCTTTAGCCATTTCAAATGACTCGTGAAACCCAATACTTTATATACTTGTAGGCTCACGTTTCTTATCTCCCAATCTCAGCACCTCATCGTTTCTTATTCCTTGTCCAAAGGTCCTCAGGCTCATAGGCAACGTCATGGTTCACCACCTGACTCGTTCGCATAAAGCATCCATCCTCGACCTATCACCTGAGGATGCTATGTTAGGATCCGCGAGGCTCGTACTTTCGGACATACTCCATTGAACAACCACAGATAGGCGCGAATTTTGCTCCCTTCGTTATCTTCACAATCATCGCGGGTGGGTCATATCTGATTCGCGTCCACCGCTCCTTCTCTTCATCTCCGATCGGTATGTATATTTACCAGTTCCCCGGCTCTTTGTTCTGCGCTCGATCCCCTTTATCGCTAGTGGGGTGTCATTGAATGATCGAAGCGGGTGTTATACCAAACCGGCGTTTTTGCGCATGAGCGCGGGTGGGGTTAACGTTAGGTAGTCAGGCCATCACCGGTAACTCGGTGCGTGCATGGCCTTACGTGGCAGAGGTCGATGTTCGTATCGCGCACGACCCACGAGTAATCGGAAGTGAAGGCCGGCTCGGTAAAACTTACAAGCGCGTCTTTTACGGATTTGGCACTGTGCAACTGCATTTCCAGCGAAGAAAGGGGAGTATCGAGTCTCGTATTGTTGGCCGAGCATCTTTCTGGATTCGTTTTGTCAAGACGTCCAGGACTCCTTTGACCGACCTCTGTGGGATCGAGTTGTCACTTCGCTCAGCGAGACGGGCTTGGTCGTCATCGCGGTGCAGCTATTTACGGTGCCAGATCTATAGTTTGCACCTCACTGGCGATATCGTACAACAGCGAGTCTGTAACGAAGGTTACAAGAAAATCGACACAGGTCAAAAGGAGAGCCACGAGAGCCACAATTTAGTTTTAACCCTGCGTGTTCGTGTTCCAAAACGGCGGTGGTCCGCAGTCCCAACATTGAAGGTTATCAAAGAGAGGATTGGAAAGTTGAAAGGAATGCAAGAGACGATGATAGCTAACGTCGTGCAAGTGATAGCAGTCGTCGAGGTACATACAACGTCCGTGTGTTGTATTTGTCTATCGGTGCCCATAGGCGTGCCTTATCGTACCTGGACAATGATCATACTCTCCGAAGCGACTCTTCTGTATCGTTCTATCCAATTAACAATAACAAATTCGCGATGACCAACTAGCTCGGGGAAATTATATGTCAGTTGATGTCAGCGACGAAGGGTTCTTTGAGTCATACCGTTCTTCGCCGAAGGAGTGCATATTTAGGGAGTAGGCGATCTCCTTGACTCGGTCCACACATAGGTTATCGACAGTATCTAAGTAAGGCGCGGTTGGACTCATCGGGACGCATCGTTTGAGTTTTTGAATAGCGTGACCTCATCTGGGAGGTCACCTAGATGTACTAAATGCCTCACTTGGTGTCGTGCGAGCGTCGGAGAGACACACGGGAAGTGCGAGAACGCTATGCTTGTGAATCTAACGTGGTTTGAGTGGGTCTCGTGAGGGGAGGTACGTTTGTCTCCCGTTTAACAGGCGATGTTCGTCCGCGAGTTGAGTGGAGCGTTTTCGAGAACGGGTCGTATTTTGTTCACGTACGGTATGTCGCGAATGAGTCGCATGTGGATCGTACATCCGTCGTGAACCGAGTCCGGCAGCCGAGATATGATACTCGCAAAGGAAGACCATCCGCGGCAACGAAGGCGAGTTTTCGTTGATGTTGATCGCCTGCCAGGTTCGCAATGAGATCACGTAGCTGGGTTCCGAGCAGGGATAAGCGCCAGGGACGCGGGGACCCGCGCGCACGAACCATTTTGAGAATAAGGACACAGCAATTCTGCGCGCCTCGAGTAAACCAACAACACCTTGTTCCTCGACATTTCGATACCGACATTGGGTACCATTGGCAAGGATGTCATCAATGAATGCTGGTGTGTAGCAGCTCCGAGTAGTGGTTGGGTAATGCTGACATTTCAGTAAGACCAGACGATGATACTTGACACTGGTTGCTCTGATGAGGTGTGCGGAGTTGCATTCCAGCCTGACGGAAAGCATCTTGTGTGTGGGGGTACAGATGGGATTCAACGATGGCGACTTGAAGACGGTCACGAGGTAGGAAAGCAAACAGGAATGGATCTGTGCGCCATTTCTGTTTCGAGGGACGACAACTGGATAGTTTGTGGGACCCAACATGGGGCAAGTGTGTGGGATGCAGAGATGCATGAAAAGGTCACCGAAGTGGAGAACACAAAACTAGTGTGTGCAGTCGATGTCTCCCCTGATTCGACCAGCTTTGCCACAGGGACTCGCAGCCAAGCGAGCATTTGGAGTATATCAACTGGGGAGAGACTCGTCGGCCCACTGCAATTTGGCAGTGATGTCTTTGGAATCAAATTCTCTCCCAATGGTGACCATATCGCCACTGCCTGCTCTATGGGCTATAGCATCTGCGTTTTCGACAGTCGCAACGGCGATGAGCTCATCAATATCAAGACTCCCGAACTATATTACAATGCTCTGGCGACTCCACTTGCGTGGTCAAGCGACGCTCAGCAAATTTTCTCTACATTCTATGGCAACGAAATAAGGGCCTTTGATGTGTCCACTGGCTCCCAGCTTGCGGAATCATTGATTCTTGGCAACGGTGAATACAATGTCACTTCCATCGCTCTAGCTGCCAACGGCAAATTCATTGCTACATCTGCTGTGGATTCAATCATGTTCCTCGACACATCAACACTGACTCAGATAGGACATGCCATTGAGGATATCAAAGAGAGAGTATGGTCAATCACTGTTTCCCCAGACAGCAGCTTTGTCGCAACTGGAAGAAAAGATGGCAAAATTGACATCCGCGATCTCGGCAAGATTCTCCCTGACAAATATGGACCTTTCCATGTAAGTATTTGTGCCATCATAGTCCTTGCGAGTTGCATTGACTTCATCGTGTACATACAACAGGAAGATGCTGGGAAATCTAGTCGGCGTGAGTCCAAAACACACAGCGAAGACGGCGATGGGGGTCTCCTCGACGTATGAGTTCGTTCGTTTCCCCCTCGAACGAGTTCTCACGATGGCACATCCCAACACGTCCGCTCATCAATCATTCAATTATGACGAGGTTGGTGATTACTTCATTCACTTCTTCCCTGCGTGTTGACGCTGCTGAAGGCACCATCCCCGACCTCCTCTCCCCATCCCCAGGAGGGCTGCCCGCCCTCCCATGCGGCACGTGTAGACGAAAATCTCAGCACTGTCGACTCACCCCAGCGCCCTTCAATATTCAAAAAGTGGCTACAGAGGAATAAACACAAGGACGCCACACTACATCACCCTGATCGACCCTCTGGAAAGTCGCACCAGCCCGTCGATCGTCGATCACCCTCCCACTCCCCGGCGAGAGTGGATGCCGCAAATGAGGGTCCTTCGTGGATGGCTGCAGGTCGACGTCGACGCGTGAGTGCTCCTTGATACACGGATGGATATCATGTGTCTAACATGTTTTCTCAGCGAGCGGTCGCGAAACCTGTCGTGAAACAGCAGGTTCGTTGTTCCTCGGATCTGTCTGCAGGCACTCATCACATGTTACAGCGCAAATCGCCCGCCAAGGCTGCCGTTACCAAGGCTCCCAACACCGACGTGTCTCGAAGTGGGCAAGGTCCTGCGGATCCAAACAAACCCGGCCCAGTGCGTTTTTTTCTGGTGATAGCAGAGCTCGTCACGAAGCCTCATGTCCTACTAGGCACAACAAGCGAATGATCCATCTCAACCCTCGACCGCAGGGGTCCATGTAATGGTGCGCGTCATTTCCTTTAGCTTACGTCGCGAGACTCACGGTGGACGAGCATCAGCACGGATCAGGTGATGCTGTCATTTCGATCAGATTACCTACTATTTCGATCTGGTTACCTGGATGGATGTTGTGTATTCATTCAGATGCACATGATGAAACGCATTGATTCAGTATATACCATATTGAATCGGGAGTACGTGGACATTATTCTTCGAGTTTGTGCCCCCTCGCTACATCAGTGTGGATCTTACGCCAGGATATTCAATCAATACAGCCTATACACTCCCAGAGAGGACAGTGTCTGACTGATCAAAGCTATTACAAACCTCACGAATGCCAACCAAGACGAGCATGCGCATTACTATGTCGTGCGTAAGCCAACTTTTGGCAAGGTCGTCGATGTTGTCTCGATGCCCAATTACTTGGACCTGATGAAGGGCATGTGTTTACGTGTCATCCAAACATACGAGAAGGACGCCATTATCATGCGCTATTGGAGCCAAAGCGCCACTACGCTCATCTCGGGAGGAGAGTGCGTAATGCATCTATTTGCCAAGATGACTCGAAGAGTCTTCAGTTTCGACACTGCATGACGCATGCAGACAAAAAATGATGTTGGCGATGGACCGTAAGATAGAATGAGCATGTACTCACGGAATATGTACAATGCGTGTAAGGTTGTCCAAACCTTTCTTTAGCAAGTTGTTGGGATGTGTCCATGGTCGCCTACTCATTCTCGCGTATTCAATTGTGGTACAGTGGAATTGCTCATAATGCATACGAGTTGGGCGGCGAAAAAGCAATGCATTATTAGGTTTATGCAACAGGATACATGTCACATTCCGTGACTATTCCGTGACTAATGTGACATCCCAGCGTGACCGAGCGGTCGTCAGCAACGCGACATAGGATACAGTAAGTTGTACAGAAATCATGATAACTTTGCACTGAAGAGTTCATCTCGCTGCAAAGCTACCTGAAATTTACAGAGTTGATTGGACAGTGCGAGTGAGAATGAGGGATCACCATACTGCATGCATCCCCCTTCGAGCTGCTGACATATGTTCAGTGCGCGAGAATGAAACAGTAGACTCGTCATCAACATTGTCATCGTCGTTGTCATCAATCGATCTCGATTACTTCTCCATTCACCTGTGCCACCTCCTGACGAACCTGCTCAGTAATTCCTGCAACACTCCCATTCGACTCAGCCCAATCTTCCCCAACTCTCTCTTCTACAGGGTCAAGCTGTGAGCCGTCTAGGTGGACGGCAACACTAACGGACGAAACAGAACGTGAACCGAGCAGTGTATTGAGAAAGAAAGAGAGGGAGATCGTATTGTATCTGTGGTCTGGTATATATGGTACAGTGACAGTATGCCAATGCCGGTCTGGCATCGTGGCATACAACGGAGCATACAACGGAGTAGATAGGAAGATAGGAATGTAAGTAAGCGGGCTCACACAAGCATCTCGTCAATGGTCGGAAGTGTGCCGAAGACTCGGTTTCGTGACTGGAGATCACGAACTTCCAAATGGTTTGTACTACCAGTAACTAGTCTTGGGACAATTGATCCACCCTGCTATTCATACTATGTAATAATGCATATTTTATTTCACAGCCGATGCATTATGCATTATGCATTCACAATGTATTTTGAGTGGGAACAACAATGGGATCGCCGAAAGCCAATGCATTATGGGGTTTATGCATTATTACGTCATGCATTACGAGCAATTCCACTGTAGCACATTTCTCTTCAAATTGCTTCCGGACAGCATCCTGCCGTGCTATGCCGCTGTACACGTCAATAACAACTTCTTGGTGAGAGACAGAGCACAGACTGGTCTCCTCACCTCCATACCCATCAGGGGGTGATACATCGCAGAATCAACCTCCTCGCGTGAGGCGCGCAGTGCGTTGGCATCTGCACCCAATCTGCTGTCAGAAAACGGACCGCTTGTAAGCAGTTTGGTTCGCAGCAGAGCCAGTCATCGGTGCTGCGTCGTGATAATTGTGCAAAACGCGTCGCAGAGTCTCCCTTTGTTCCACGCCAGAAGTAAAACGAACTTGTGAAAGTAAGTAGTTGTGAACGTTTGCGAGTGGACGTCGTCAACGGCACTGCACTGCAAAAGGTGGCATGGCAAATGAACACTTTCACGCTATCTCGCTCAAGAGCTTGGTCAACGTACTGTCGCTTCAAAAAAGAGGGGATCGCAACGTATCTGATAGGGTACAGGCAGACACGCGGCAAACACTGTCCTTTTCTTCCTTGGGTCATACTCTGGATTTGGGCGTTTTTGAGAACCCAGTCAGATTTTGAGATGGCGGAGATGTCGTCTGGGAGGGCAGAGTCTCATTCTGGAGATAATGAGGAAAAAGGAAACATATTTATGGGGCAACTTTGCGCACCATAGTACACCATTCATGTCATATGTGTTCTTACCCCGTCGCTTTTCCATCACTTGAATTAAGGAAACTGACATCATCATTGCTTGGTTTGGATAGTCTTCAATACCCTCGAAATGGCACGGTGAGCACGAGAAACCTGTTTGTCACTTACTACGGATCGATGGTTCTCGACGCTGGGGTTCTGTCTGTTCATAGATCGGTCTGAACACCATACAGAAATGGTGGGGTAATTAAGTGAGTTGGTCGCGTCCCACCCGATCGCGGAGGTCTGGAAGAACGATCTGTTATATTCACGCTCTACCCTATCCCGTTCGCAGGTACTCCAAACTAATTACGACGCGCGGGGTATACCCGTCCGTCAACTCGCGCTAGGCGAGACTTTTAGGTGAGTGCGAATGGCACGGCACGACGGTGGCGGGAAACAAGGTCGACGGAAGCATCGTGCGCCTGATTTTTTTGATGGCGAGCCTTTTGCGCTACCGACGTGTCTTTTCATGCACCGTGCGTGCAGCGTATTTCATCGACGGTCACGGCATCCGATGCCGTCCGTTAGACAGGGATCATCGAATGACGTGCACTCGGTGTTCCAAGCTCCTAGGAGTAGATATTTGAAGGCGATATTCTATCCAATGAACAATAGCAAAATTGCAATGATCGAAAGTAGATTCGTGAGGAAATTCTATGCATGGCCGTCTGCGTTGGCGATAAAGGGTTGCTTGGGGCGATACCGTTCTATCCATATCTAAGAAGAGGGTGATCCCTTTGACGTATTCCACGCATAGCTGAGGCTGTCGATGGGACCAAAATGGGGCACGGTTTCGTCGGTCGGACAGCCCTGAAAGTGGATTCAGTGATACAGAACGCGGCGAGCGCCAAAGACACGAGGGATCCGCGTGCACAGACCATTTTGAGAATAAGGAGACGTGTTTATAAAGCAACTTTGCTGCGCACCGCGCACCTTGTTCCTTGACATCTCGACACCGACGATTTCGCACCGTAGAGGATGTCATCGACGAACACTGGTGCGTAGCAGCTCCGAAGAGTGACCAAGCAGTACTGACATTTCAGCAAGACCAAACAATAGTGCTTGGCATAGGTCTCTTTGATCGGGTATGGGCAGTCGCATTCCAGCCGGACAGAAAGCATTTTGTGGGCGGGGGTAACAATGGCATTCGTCGATGGCGACTTGAAGATGGTCAAGAATCAGGAAAGCAAACGGGAATGAAGTTGCACGCGATTTCTGTGTCAAATGATGGCAAGTGGATAGTCTGTGGAAATTATGAAGGGGGGGCAAGTGTGTGGGATGCAGAGATGCTTGAAAAGGTCACTGAGGTGGAGGGGACAAGGGCAGTGTATGCTGTTGATGTCTCCCCAGATTCGAACAGGTTCGCCACTGGGAGTGACAACCAAGCGAGCATCTGGAGCATATCAACTGGGGAGAAACTCGTTGGTCCACTCGAACACGAGGGTATTGTCAATGGAATCAAATTCTCGCCAGATGGTACCCACATTGCCACTGCTTGCTACAGAGGCTCCAGCATCCGTGTTTTCGACAGTCGCAACGGCGACGAGCTTATCAATATCAAGACTGTCCTACCTGGTGAGAATCGGACCGCTCCGTTTGCATGGTCAAGTGATGGCCAGCAAATTTTTTGCACATCCCACGACAACAAAATCAGGTCCTTCGATGTGTCCACTGGGTTGCAGCTTGCTGAATCATCGGTTCTCCATGATGGCTACGACGACGTTCTCTCTATCGCTCTGGCCATCAACGGCAAATTCATTGCTACATTTGCTCGCCATTCCATCTTGTTCCTGGACATATCTACACTGACTCAGATTGGTGCTGTTGTCAATGATAGTGAAGAGGAAGTATGGTCAATTGCTGTCTCCCCAGACAGCAGCTATGTTGCTACAGGACGATATGATGGGAAAATTGACATTCGTAATCTCAGCAAGATTCTTCCTGACGCATATGGTCCTTTCCATGTAAGTATTTGTGCCATCATAGTCCTTGCAAGTTGCACTGACTCCATCGTGTACATACATCAGGAAGATGCTGGGAAATCCAGTTGGCGTGAGTCTAAGACATACAGCAAAGACAGCGATGCTGATCTCCTTGACGTATGGGTTTGTTCGCTTCCCCCTCGAACTGAGTTCTCACGATGGCATAGGTCGAAGTGGCGCCGAACACGTCCGCTCATCAATCATTCAATTATGACGAGGTTGGTGATCACTTCATTCCTCCTCTTCCCTCCGTGTTGACGGTGCTAAAGCCACCATCCCCGACCTCTGCCCATCCCTGGGAGGGCGAGGAACAACCACCCGGGCCCTCCCAAGCGGCACATGTAGAGGAAAATATCAACTCACCCCAAGGCCGTTCAATATTCAAAAAGTGGCTACAGAGAAATAAAAACAAGGACCCTACGTTAAATCAGCCCGAACGGCCGTCTGGAAAGTCACGCCAGCCTGCCGACCGTCGATCTCCGTCCCACTCACCGATGAAAGTGGATGCTACACATGAAGGACCTTCGTGGATGGCTGCAGGTCAGCGTCGACAACTACACGTGAGAAATCCTCCTTGACAGAAGAACGGATGCGACGTATCTAACTTACCATCCAAGCGAAGGAGTGTGAGACCGGGTTGGAAGCAAAAAGTCCGTTGGGCCTCGAATTTGTATGCAGAGGCTCAATAGACACTACAGCGCCAATCGCCTGGCAAGGCCACTGTTCCCAAGCATCCCAATACCGATGGATCTCGTAGTGGACAAGGTCCTGTGGACCCAAACGAAGCCGGTTCAGTGCGTTTTTTTAGCGATAGTAGAACTCGTCACGACGGCTCACATCGTCCTAGGCACAACAAGCGAACGATCCATCTCAACCCTCGGCCGCAGGGGTCCATCTAACGGTGCGCATTACTGTCTTCTCATCCACATCGTCAAGTTTATTGTGAATGGATATCAGCAAGGATCAAGCTACTCTACTCTTTCTATCTCGTTCCCTACGTGGATGTTGTGTTCCCGCTCTGGGGCACACGATGGTGAGATGCGTTGATCCAGGTAATTTGATGCGATCTACGCAGGCACCATGCTGAATCGTGAGTATGCGGGCATAGTTTTTCGAGATCGCGTGATATCGCAACATGAGTATGAGCCCTAATAAAATCGTTCATGTTTGAGTTCGCCAGAATATTCAATCAACTGTCGTCAGTGGAGTCTCATGCAGACGCGGAAGTTGCGATTGGAGGACAGCGTCTGATTGATCAGAGCTGTTGCAAGTGGCACACCTACCTCGACCGAAGAATATATGGCACGTGTACTGAGAGCTCCTGCAGGATAGGTTTTAAATGTTCCAGAAACTCGACTCTGCATGGCAAGCAGAGGCTACTATACTACAGTAACGTGACGAATAGCAATACAAAGGATCACCGTCAAATCGCGTGATCCAATAGTCTCACAATGGTGGTTGGGAAGAAACACAGGTGCCGGATTTGCGCTGTCGGGAAACAGGGCAGACGATGGAGACTAAATTGCGCACGGACAGTTAGTGCAGTATGCATCATAGAGATAGCGGCCCGGACCCAGGGGGACTCACGCGGTGAGGGCGGTCAACAACGTCCTGCCCCTGCAACGCACCGAGCCCTGCCTCCTACATCACGACTCCCAATTTGGACCGCCAGCGAAGGCGAGCTCCCGAGAACTTGTGATGTTGGAAAGCCAAAGCATCCTTAACGGAGTTGAAATCAGCCGAATACAAGGCAACAAGTACGAGGAGCCTCATCAGAAACTTCAAACCTGTATGATAATCGGTCCACTTATATAGACCTTTTCGCCAAAGGCACCGAGAAAAAGTTTCACCTCCTTCCGTGTGACCCGCCCCATATACAGGGCCCTACGATGATCGTACCCCCGAAACAAAAATACCCATTTCTTGGGCTGGAGTCAGAGGCTGCCCATTGAGCTATGGAGACGCAACGGTGTAGACGGCTTCGGAGGTTCGTACGAAGGGCCTGCGGTGATGCGAGACACGTCAGTTTTGTGTTTTGAAAGACGACTCAATCGCACTCACGGAATCAAAGTTTACTACCCACGTTAGTTGCGCCGACGGGGACCATACTGAGAAAACCATATCGCCATCGACCGAGGAGTGCCACCAACTCTTTAAGCACGAACAGGTTCTGCAGATGCTTAGCCATCTATATGGATATCGAAAACGGTTCACCTGGACTGGATGGGAGTATATCAGGATGACTCCGAGGTGGAATCACGCACCAACAAAATGCGTTCGTTTCTCAACTACCCATGTGGTGGGACTGTGGAAACGGTGGCAATTGCCTGGTGCAAGGTATATTACAGTGAAAGAGAGCGCGTTTCCGTTTCTGACGCTAGTCCCCGATATATTTCTCCTGCGCTTCCCCAAGGACGATGAACACCCATCTCTCGGGTGACAGAAGCATCGATTAGTACCACAACTCTCCAAAGGTTGCGTTCTTGTGCTACTGACACATCACAATTTATGCGGCATGTTTATGGGTTGGAATTCGTCGACTCTATCAGGATGTGACGCTGTCTGCTCAGCAGAGGTCATCAAACCAGGTGAACTCGGTGACGAAGCTCCTTGATGTCTATCGAGGCTGTATTCCACCCAATTAACAATACCAAACTCGCGATGATCAACGAGCTCTTGATCGTGAGGTAATTCTATGACAGCTGACGTCGGCAGTAAAGAGTTGCGGGTTCGTACCGTTCTACGCCGAAGTAGTGCACTAAGGAAATAAATGATATCCTCGACTTGCTCCACGCGTGGGTCGTCGATGGTGCCAAGTGGCACGCTGTCTCGTTGGCTGGACTGACTGGAAAGTGCTTTCGGTGCTGCACCGGAACACCGCACTCAGGTTTTCGGGGCGGAATTGACCTCAGTGGGAGGTTGCCTAGAGGACGAGCATCACTCAATATCATGCGAGCGCTGGAGAGACGCATGGGAAGCACGAGAACGGTATGCGTGTCAACTTGATGCGGTTTGAGTGAGTCGATATATATCGGTCTCCTATTTGACGGCGAGCATTCGTCCAGAGCTTGAGCGGGGCCTTTGTGCACAGTATGTCGCGGATTAGTCCAAGGTGGATTGTACATCAGTCGTGAAGCGAGTCGTACAGCCGAGATATGACGAGCACTCGCAAGGTAAGACTATCCGCGGCAACGAAGGCGAGTTTCGCCAATAAGTGCCAGGTCTTCACAATGAGATCATGTAGCTGGGATTCGAGCAAGGATAAGCGCCAAAGACATGAGGGACCTTCGCGCACGAACCATTTTGAGAATAAGGACACAGCAACTCTGCGCACCTCGAAGTAAACCAACAACACCTTGTTCCTCGACATTTCGATACCGATAATTGGGCACCATTGGCAAGGATGTCATCAACAAATGCTGGTGTGTAGCAGCTCCCAGGAGTGGTTGGGCAATGCTGACATTTCAGTAAGACCAAACAATAGCACTTGACACCGGTAGCCCCGATGAGGTGTTCGGAGTTACATTCCAGCCTGATGGAAAGCATCTTGTGGGCGGGTGTTACGATGGGATTCGACGATGGCGACTTGAAGACGGTCGAGAGGTCGGAACGCAAACGGGAACAAAGTTGCACGCGATTTCTGTTTCAAGGAACAACAAATGGATAGTCTGTGGGATCCAGGAAGGGGGCGCAACTGTGTGGGATGCGGAGATGCATGAAAAGGTCATCGAGGTGGAGGGCACAAACTGGGTGTGTGCAGTCGATGTCTCTCCTGATTCGACCAGCTTTGCCACAGGGACTCGCGGCCACAAAGCGAGTGTTTGGAACATATCAACTGGGGAGAGACTCGTCGGCCCACTGCAACTTGACAGTGATGTCTTTGGAATCAAATTCTCTCCCAATGGTGACCGCATTGCCACTGCCTGCTATATGGGCTCCAGCATCCGGATTTTCGACAGTCTCAATGGCGAGGAACTCATCAATATCAACACTCCCAGACTACCTGGAAATCTTCTGGCCACTCCACTTGCATGGTCAAGTGATGGTCAGCAATTTTTTTGCACATCCTATGACAACAAAATCAGGGCCTTCGACGTGTCCACTGGCTCCCAGCTTGCCGAATCATCGGTTCTCCATCACGGCAACAACGACGTCCTCTCTATCGCTCTGGCCGTCAACCGCAAATTCATTGCTACATCTGCTACGCATTCAATCATGTTCCTTGACCCATCGACACTCATTGAGATAGGACATGTCATTGAGGATATCAAAGAGAGAGTATGGTCAATCGCTATTTCCCCAGACAGCAGCTTTGTCGCAACTGGAAGAAATGATTGGAAAATCGACATTCATGATCTCAGCAAGATTCTCCCTGACACATATGGTCCTTTCCATGTAAGCATTTGTGCTGTCATAGTCCTTGCGAGTTGCATTGACTCCATCGTGTACATACATCAGGAAGATGCTGGGAAATCCATTCGGCGCGAGTCCAAGACGCACAGCGAAGACAGCGATGGTGATCTCCTCAACGTATGAGTTTGTTCGCTTCCCCCTCGAACCGAGTTCTCACAATGGCATAGGTCGAAGTGATGCCGAATACGTCCGCTCCTCAATCATTCAACTATGACGAGGTTGGTGATCACTTCGTTCTCCATTTCCCTCCATGTTCACGCTGGTAAAGCCACCATCCCCAACCTCCTCTTCTCGTCCTCAGGAGGGCAAGGGACCACCACTCGGACCCTCCCATACGGCGCGTGTAGAGGAAAATATCAACTCACCCCAGGGCCGTTCAATATTCAAAAAGTGGCTGCAGAGAAAGAAAAACAAGGACCCCATGTTACATCATCCCGATTGGCCGTCTGGAAAGTCGCGCCAGCATGCCGAACATCGATCTCCGTCCCACTCACCGGTGAGAGTGGATGCTACACATGAGGGACCTTCGTGGATGGCTGCAGGTCAGCGTCGACAACTACACGTGAGCACTCCTCCTTGACAGAAGAACGGATGCGACGCATCTAACTTGCCATCTTAGCGAAGGAGTGTGAGACCGGGTTGGAAGCAAAAAGTTCGTTGGGCCTCGAATTTGTATGCAGAGGCTCAATAGACACTACAGCGCCAATCGCCTGGCAAGGCCACTGTTCCCAAGCATCCCAATACCGATGTATCTCGTAGTGGACAAGGTCCTGTGGATCCAAACGAAGCCGGCCCAGTGCGTTTTTTTCCAGGATAGTAGAACTCGTCACGACAGCTCATGTCCTCTTAGGTACAGCATGCGAACGATCCATCTCCACCCTCGGCTGCGGGGGTCCATGTAATGGTGCGCATGATTTCGTTTAGCTCACATTACTAGACTCACAGTGGATCAGCATCAGCATGGATCAGGTGATGCTACCATTTCGATCAGATTACCTACCATTTCAATGAGGTTACCCGCATGGATGTTGTGTATTCACTCAGGTGCACATGATGAAACGCATTGATTCAGTAGATACTACATTTGATCGGGAGTACGTGGACATTGTTCTTCGAGTTTTTATTACATCACTGCATCAGTGTGGGTCTTGATAAACCCGTCCGTGATCGAGTTCGCCAGGATATTCAATCAATGCAGCCTATAGCACACGGAGGTTGGTATTGGAGCAAAGCCTCTGATTGATTAAAGCTATCGCAAGTCTGAAGAACAACCAGGACAAATACGTGCGTTAGTATGTCGCGTGTAAGCCAACTTTTGGCAAAGACGTTGATATTGTCTCGATGCCCGGCTACTTGGACCTGATGAAGGGTATGCATTTACATGCCAAACATATGAGAAGGACGCCATCATCATGCGGTATCGAAGCCAAAGCGGCACCACCCTGGTCTCGGGAGAAGAGTACATGCCATGCCTATTTGCCAAGGCTGGCTCAGAGGATCTTTAGTCTCGACACTGCATGAAGGATGCCCAGAGAGAAAGAAACCGATGTTAGCGATGGACCGTACATATGATGATAGCATGAGCATGTACGCACGGAATACGTACGACGGGTATAAGAGTATCCGAACCTTCGTTTAGCAAATTGTTCGAACGCGTCTGGCATGATCACTTTCTCATTCTCGCGCGTGTTCATCCGACATTACCTCCTCATCTTCTTAAGAAAACGTTTTCGGGCAGCATCCCGTCGTGCTACGCTGCCATATACGTCGATAACAAAAGCTTGGTGAGAAACAGAACACAAACTGATCTCTAAAGCTATCCCGACCGCCAAGCTACGTCGATTCGTCCGCTTCATACCCGTCGTCCCCCTATACACGATCGTTCTTTCTCCGTGCACGTGTCTGCTCCAACTTACCCCGTCCCACTTTTTTCGGGCCCATCACGTCTTCCGGTTACTCCATTGCCTCTACACAATCCCGTTTGAGTTTGAGGTCACGCTTTTGTCTTGAGAAAAAGGTCCGACGCGGTTGTGAGGGCGAGTTCGATAACGTGACTGCCGACGCTAGCGGTCTTGTGAGTACCATTTCCCTTGAGAAGTGACACGGCCGAATCGACCTCTTCGCATGAGGTACACAGTGCGCTGACATCTGCGCTTGGTCCCTTGTCAGTAAACGACGACTTGTAGCAGTTTGGTCGGGGAACCACCAGCCATCGTTGCTGCATCATGACACAAAGCCCTCTGTTGTGATCCAACACATCAAGGAACATGAACAAGAAAGGGGGTGCGATCTTGTCAAAACGTGGAATCTCCCTTTGTCCCACGGCAGAACAAACCTGTGTAGGTAGCTGTGAACGTTTGGGGGTAGTCAACGGCATCGCGGTGGAACAGGTGGATTGGCATATTGCGCACCTCCATGCTTTCTCGCCCGAGAGTTCGTCTCGACTCTTAAAGTACTGTCATTTCAAAAAAAAGGGGGGAGCTCAACCCGGGCCTCAACGTGTCTGGCAGGGTAGAGGCGTACGCATGACAGCCTTTGGCCTTTTCGTCGTTGAGCCATACTCTACATTCAGTGTTTTTGAGAAAGCAGCTAGATTGTGAGATGTCGTCTGGGAGGGGATAGTCTCGTTCTGGGATCAATCGACCATGACTTGTCGTCGGTCTGAGTTGACGAGTGAAACCAGGCCGAACGCACCGTGAACTCTTCGAGGGAACGATATTTTCCCTTGGTTACCTTGCCCGTCATCGTACAAAAGCCCATCGAATTTGTGATCACATCTGCATAGCCAGGCACCTGTACTGGGTCGACAGGATGGATGAAGAACGCGTAGTCCCTTTGCCATCTCACTCGCTGCGGAAGAATACGATCACCGGCCTGGCTAGGAGAACACGCTGTTGAACGAGCCATCAACAATACATAGGCGCGTATCGGGCGTGCCGCGGTCGTTTTGTATTCTTCCAATCTGATTCGGAACGACACGTAGTTGCGGTGTGTTGGTGGACATGGATTCGTGCCCATTCTATAAAGAACACTTTGTCTGGAGTTCAGCGGAGCCTTTGCGAGAGCGTGCCGTATTTTGTGCACGGTATGTCGCGAATTGGTCTAATGTGGATTTTACATCGCTCGTAAACCGAGTCCTGCAAAATGAGAAGGGCTCGCAAGCCCCGGAGTAAGACTACCTGTGGAAAGGAAGGCGAGTTTCACCGCCTGCCTGGTCGTAGGACACCTCGAAATTGAAGATCCAATGATGCAGTGACCAGGGTCACGTAGCTGGGATCCAAATAGTAAGGATAAGCGCCAAAGACACGATCAGACCATATTGAGACTAAGGTAACGTGTTTATACAACAACTTTGCGCACCTCAAGTAAACCAACAACACCACATTTTGACACGGACGATCGTGTACATCAGTGAGGATGTCGTCCACGAACACCGGTGCGTAGCAGCTTCGAAGAGTGATTGAACAATACTGACATTTCAGTAAGACCAAACCATAATGCTTGACAGCGGTAGCTCTAATTTGGTACGGTTGGTCGCATTCCAGCCTGACGGAAAGCACCTTGTGGCCGGGGGTGACGGTGGGATTCAACGATGGCGACTTGAAAATGGTCAAGAAGTTGGAAGGCAAACGGGAATACAGCTGCAAGCGATTTCTGTTTCAAGGAATCAAAAATGGATAGGGTGTGGAGCTTGTCTTGGGGGGGCAAGTGTGTGGGATGGAGAGGTGCAGGAAAAGGTCATGGACGTGGAGCGCGGAATCTCTGTGTATGCCATTGATGTCTCCCCGGATTCGACCAGGTTCGCCACCGGAACTGGGCCCAGCGACAAAAAAGTGAGCATCTGGAGCATCACCAATGGGAAGAGACTCGTCGGCCCACTTCAGCATGATGGTGCGATCAGTGGAATCAAATTCTCGCCCAATGGCGACCACATCGCCATTGCTTGGTCTGGTGGCATCCGTGTTTTCGACAGTCGCAACGGCAATGAGCTCACCAATATCGACACTCTCAAACTACCTCGGCGGAATGTCCAGATCACTCCGCTCGCATGGTCAAGCGACGGTCAGCAAATCTTTTCCACATCCCACGATAACAAAATCAGGTCTTTCGACGCGTCCACTGGGTTGCAGCTTGCTGAATCATTAATTCTCCATGACGACGACGACAATGTTCGATCTCTCGCGCTGGCCACCAACGGCAAATTCATTGCTACGTTCACTCTGCAAGGCTCAATCTTGTTCCTCGACACATCCACACTAACTCAGATTGGTGCTGTTACTGACGATAGAAAAGAGGAAGTATGGTCAATTGCTGTCTCCCCAGACAGCGGCTATGTTGCTACAGGACGAAATGACGGGAAAATTGATATTTATGATCTCGGCAAGATTCTCCCTGATGTATATGGTCCGTTTCATGTCAGTATTTGTGCCATCATAGTCCTGGCATGTCTGATAAGCCTCGGTCTCCCGCTATGAAGACATCCGCTGGCGAGGAAGTACAAGAAGACGAGCTGCCTGACATCAATCCGGTAGGAGTTTCCTATTCCGTCACACAAACAATTGCGCTGACTCCATTGCGTGCGTACAACAGGAAACTCCTGGAAATTCCAGTCCACTCAAGTCTAAGGGACGCAGCGAAGATGATGATAGTGATCTCGACGTACGAGTTTGTTCGTTTCTCCCTAGCAGTACGTTTTCACGACGGCATAGGTCGATTGCCGTCGAACACGCCCGCTCCTCAATCATTCAACTATGACGAGGTTGGTGATGACTTCATTCTCCGTTTCCTTCCACAGTGTTGACGCTGCTATAGCCACCATCCCCGACTTCCTCTGCCCATCCCCGGGGGGGCCAGGAACCATTACCTGGGCCCTCCCATGCAGCACGTGTAAAGGAAAACTCATCTCAGGGCCATTCAATATTCAAAAAGTGGCTACCGAGGAAGAAAAACAAGGACCTCATGTTACATAAGCCCGATCGGCCTTCTGGACTGTCACGCCAGCCTGCCGATCGTCAATCATCTTCCCACTCACCGGTGAGAGTGGTGCCCACAAATGAGGGACCTTCGTGGATGGCTGCAGGTCAACGTCAACGCGTAAGCACTCCTCCTTGATACACGGATGGATGTCATGTATCTAAAACATCTTCTTAGCGAGCGGTCGCGAAACCTGTCGTGAAACAGCAGGTTCGTTGTTCCTCGGATCTGTACGCAGGCACTCATCACACATTACAGCGTAAATCTCCCGCAAAGGTTGCTGTTACCAAGCGTCCCAATACCGATGCATTTCGTAGTGGACAAGGTCCTGTGAATTTAAACGAAGCCGGTTCAGTGCGTTTTTTCTAGTGATAGTAGAACTCGTCACGATAGCTCACGTCGTCTTAGGCACAACAAGCGAACGATCCATCTCAACCCTCGGCCGCAGGGGTCCATCTAACGGTGCGCGTTGCTGTCCTTTCATCCACATCGTTAAACTTATTGTGGATGAACACCAGCAAGGATCAAGCTACTCTACTCTTTCGATCTCGTTCCCTACGTGGATGTTGTGTTTCCGCTCTGGGGCACACGATGAAATATGTTGATCCAGGTAATTCGATACGATCTACGTAGGTACCATGCTGAATCGTATGTATGTGGACATTGTCCTTCGAGTCCGTGTCATATCGTAACACTAGTATGAGTCCTAACAAACTCATCCATGTTTGAGCTCGCCAGGATATTCACTCAACTGTCGTTCGTAGAGTCTTCTGCAGATGCGGAAGTGCAATTGGAGGACATAATCTGATTGATTAAAGTAGTGTTGCCGCCTCGACGGTAGACTCAGGTAAGTTCGGGGTCCTACCCCGGCTACTTCCGAAGGCTTGAATTTTCAATCTTTTTCTCTTTTTAGACAAGCGTGACTATCATTATGCAGCGACTGCCTAAACTAGTCCTACATAATACACTAAGGCGGTTATATACTATAGCCGGTCCGACGAAAAATGCGTTACGGGAAGCAGGGGGTGTGATTTTTCAATCTTTCCGCTGTAAAAGACCAACATTACTTCCTAATCATTTCCGTAGTCAGGCTAACGAGTAGGACGTGCTCGAACGCCCGGTGGTACGTCGTATATGCCAAGGTTCCAGCCATGACGTTCATCGAGGCAAAATCATAACACTGGCCTTCTGGAGACCTCATCTGTACGGGGATAACGGGCGACCATTTCAGTTCACTGGGTAGGCTCGATGACACCAGTGAGCTTGCGGATCTCGTCTGCTATGAATCGACGATTAGAGCGTGCCATCTTGCGGTGTACTGATCAGACAGTCCACAGGTACTATGTACAGTTGATTCGTCGATTTCAATCCGATTCTAATCAAAATTCAAAATTGCATGATCTATCGATAAGCAATATCTGCTCATGCCCGCAGTCCAAGGTGCTGTGAGTTTTTTTCATAGCATTCCCACTTATTTCCGATATCACTGATATCATCTGACAGCACGGAGTACGCCACCGAGGCATGTTAGGCATGTTCCGGAATCTGCAGCTTGGTAGGTTAATATCTCAGGCTTACCCGGGGCGATCTTTGGCCGATCAGATGAGCATGGTATTGCATAATGCTCTACGTGCTTAGTACCCCATTTCCACTCGCTTTTCGCACGACACGTACGATTAGGAACTTCTATTGGCTGTACTGAAGGGAGAAGAAAGGGCTTCCTCGTAACCATTAGTCCTCGGCAACGACGCTAGTGTTTATGCATGAATAGAGGGTGATGAATCGCCCCACGGTGGGCATGAAGATACGGTCTCACGGCGTACGATTATAATGAATCCCGTTTCAGCTCACCAGCGCAATTTGAAGACAAAAGTTTGTCCCAAGTCATGATGACCACAAATATGATTCGAAAGCTGACGCAGATGGAGCAACTAATGGTGTACGTTGCGTTCACCAATATTTCCAGGCGTACCGACCAAATCGGATGCGCACATGCAAAACATGCAACGGCAACTTCATGGTTCAGACTATAACGGAAATCTGGGACAAGTTCCGGAGTGTGCGGTAATATCATCCCAATACCACCTCTTGGATTGGATCAGCCCTGACGCTGTTTCAGAGCACATTCGGGATCACAATGAGCACAAGTTGTTTCCATCAGTGACAGAGATCGTATCTCATCTCATTCATGTTGTCAAATCATAACGTGCATCTTTCCCCGCGTCGATTTAACTTTTTCTATTCCGGACCGACCTGTCTCCTTATGAGATTTTGACCGAAAGTCGGTGCATTAACGCTGACTCTGCCGAACAAAAGGGTTGATACCGGAGCATGATGCTAACCTGGCAACGATGCTCCAATACGCCGTCCGGCGGATATCCATATCTCAAAGTTCTCACGCAAACCATGATAAAATGACTCAGTGGTAGGTCCTCTCTCCCAAGTAAAGCTATTTCGTGCCTGCCTTACTCTCTCAAACCAGTTGGTGAGTGTTTTTCCAACGATGAGTGTGAACGGCGAGCCTAATGATCGTTAACATCGCACAGATAGAATGTATTTCCCGCAGCCCTTTCTCGTCATATTTTGGCTTTGTGCACTAGCTCTCGCTGAGCCGTCAGACACAGCTATGGCCTGTCGCAATGTTGACTCTGATTCCTCTATCGGTGAGGGATCGATTCCCCTCGAATGTTTCCCGGTCGTCCTCTGACATTACTCCTATTTCTTGTGGGGAATCAGGATCATATTGCGCCTAGCTAGGGCTCAATTGTGCGGTGGATCGTTGCACTGTGTGCAATGACTGCCTCGGGTTCTCACTAGAGCTATCTACAGCATGCCGTGTTTATCAGTTTTTTGAAGTAGAACAAATACTGGAGCATGTTTTGCCTAGCAACCTCCGCAACCACAGTAACCGTGGGCATCAGATTCAGTCATTCTACAAGTAACAAGCCCAAGCCCAAGTACGTGAATGCGATCATCGCATTTGAGCGTGAGTTGACATCTTCAAATATCCGGAGGGGTGACGGTGGCGGTCAATAGAATCGTGGTGAAGCCAGGGACGGTTCCATCTTCTCACCAACGCGACAATAAAGTGCGGTGCCTTGAGGCACTCCGACGATGATCTCCTTTCGGTTGGAAGACGACTATTCCTATTCCTTATCGATGGCCCGTGAACACAGTGGGGGTCTGAATCGACGTCACGGTAGGAAGCCTGGCCGAAGCGATCGACGTTTTCTGTCTCTACCCAATTAGGTGACGTGCGACACTCCCAGCAGTGATTTCTCATCGTACAACCTGAAAGGGCATGCAGCATATCGCAGTTAGAGGCTACTGGGAAATGATGCTCAAGCGTTTGTTTCGCCTCGGACGATTGATGTGACTCGAACGGGGAAAAAAAGTTGTTCGACGATTTCTAATTACATAAACTGTAAGTAACTCAAAGTAAAACCGGTCGACGTTCCGTCACACGCTTGAAGCGCTGGCCCACAAGAAATAGAAGACATGTCAGAGGATGCGGTTGTCGTACAATCGAGGGGAATCTCAATCCGTCACTCACCGACAGTCGTCTGGATTAGATCTGAAACATACGCTATCTGGGGGCAGCGAGAGCTAGTACACAAAGCCAAAACGCCACTACTAGCAAGGGCCGCACGAAATGTCTCAGTGCAATGTGACGATGGATGGTTAGACTTTGCACAACGAATCGTTACAGAAGCACACACCCACCAACTGCTTTAAAAAGCAAGGCATGATGTGGTTCTACTGGGGCGAGCGGACATCATTTCGCTATGGTTTGCGTGAGAAGTTGGAGAGGGAATCTATCCCTCGGGCATGTCCGAAACCCAAGCGTAAACCATTCCCCTTCGGTGCGAGTTCACGGGGGAAATTGCCCGTACAGTTATCAGAACACGCTTCGAAAGTCACCCGTTTCCTCGGTGGGGCCCTCATCGATGTATTATTACGGAGTTTGCCGTCGAGAAAATTGAGGGAAGGTTCAAAGTATCATGCTGCCGCCGAGAGCGATTGCATGGATGATCACCCGACCGGTTCTAACGAGTCGCCGTTACGGAGAGCCGGACAACCGTGAAGCACAGGCATCATCTCCAATGCGATGACGATGGTGGGGCAGGCTCACGGACGATGTACTTGAGCCATCCACACCACAAGCAAGTCTCAAATGGCCCGTAAAGTTCGTGCACCCACCATGTCATCAAGGACGACCCGGAAAGAATCCTAGACAAGGTAGTCGAATATGGGTGATTAAGTACACATACCAGCATATACAGTCGTGTCAAACCAATCACAATCGATCAAAGCAAAGCGCAACGTCATATGTGGACCTGTGTGGGAGCATTTTGGATGCGAAGTGAACCGGCGTGCGAGGGCCTGGGAGAGAAGACGAGTTATACCACATACCCGAGTCATTACCACTGCTATTCCTTTCCGTACCTATATTATTTTGGTTATTGGTGCACGACTTCTGAAACATTCGATGCTTAGGGTAGCTTTCCGACCCACGGCAAGGCGCTGACCTTTCCTCTGTACATGGTTCATCCTTTTGATGAGCTTGCCAAGGCAACGAGGTCATGGTACAAGTGCCTGTTTCCCAAAGGACTACCGCCGATGTTCAAGGATCATTCCCTCGAAAAGGGAACATGTTTCAGAAATGGTTTACCAGCACCGAGCTTGAGATATCAAAACTCCGGTGTGCCTTGCGCCTACAGACATCGCCCTAGATGAACTTTACCTATAAATTGTTGCTACCTTCAATCTCCTCGTCACGACTTGGAGGTGCGTCTATATATGAACCTCTGCGGCACAACAAGCAGCTGGCAAGTCACCACAAGAGTAATTTATTGTGGACCGTCGGCTCACCAAGGCTGCCATCATTCAAATCCCTCGGGACCTGTAAAATTCAGTTATCGCGGCGACGATTACCCCTTTGAACTACCCTTCGACATCTCCGATGGTCCGCTCGCTCTGCACGAGACTGTTCATTTCCCGCTCAATGGGACCGATCCCATTGCTCGGATGGAATGAGACAAGCTCGTCGCAACGCCAAAAGAGGCCGGTCGTACCCGTCTCGGCCCAGACCATAGATTGCCCACCGTGGTATTTTGGCACCGTTTCCACTGCCTATGGTCAATCGAGAGGGAGGGCGTTGAACAACCGCAATGATAGCTACGCCGGTTACAATCACTTACTTCAATTACCTGCGGAAAACACTGCCATGTCAGGCGGTGGATACCCTTGAACTCGAAGACTTTATGGAAAGGAATTTCAAAAACGGTTGTGTTGGGGATATACTGATCTGCCGCGACCGGCAAGAGGTGTATGCCGCATTGGTTGAGAATTATCAGGATTGGTCAGAGTGGAGAATATAGTGGAGCCAAAGGTTTGAACGGGTACAGGGTGTCCGACACATCGTTGGAAAGCCAGCATACTATCGTGGTGCTAAGATTCGGTTAGCCAGAGTCAGCATCAGATTTAGTATTGTGCACTGGCACTCGGCTAATCGATCTCAAAGCCTTGGGCGGGCCCCTTGAAATTTTTGGATCAGGCAAACTCCGTATATGAAATAATACCGATTTTTTTTAGCACGAGTTCCCCTGTGGTGCAAGAGAAAATCGAACCCGTCACGGTATCACTAGTGAACACAACATGCGCTCATGACGAGGTTCACCCGGTGGGTACATTTATTTCTATCACATGGTCGAGTGTTGCACCATGTGAATGACTGCAACGGCGGTCAGAACCAAAAGAACCATCTCAAATTTAAACCCAGGAAATTGAAGGAATAGTAATCGAGGGTGTGTGCAATTGATGCAATCGTGGCATTGACACGATGCAGTGCGAGAGTACCAGAGTGGTTCTTCTGACCGCAGCACTCCAGTAAGTCAACGTAGAACTCGTATACCCTCTCCTTTTGAAACTGAAGGTCTGGAAAAAAAACACCGAGTGTTCAGGACGTTTGGGAGATGATCACAACAAGGGTTCACGGAACCGCTCGGGCGGTGCATATAGAAGAGCCTGAAGAGGTGGGCTCACTCTAGCCTGACCCTATATTGGGTTCCAAAAGATTTCGTTACACTCCGAGCTACCAAGTTGTTGTTGCAAGTTTTCCATGTGCATCTCCGAACACCTGATCGAAAAAAATGGGGCACGTTACCATCAGGTCTCGCCAATCAGTGGTGAGTCCTCATTTCCCTCTCTCGATAAACACAATATAACTACGGAAATCTGCTCTGCACGGGTATTGGGGGGACAGACAACTTCCGACACTACACTACAGCCCTCTTCTCAGGAAGGTGTTTGAAAGCAAACAGACTGTCTTGGAACTCCCCACTAACGTCCCTTCTCGATTCCCTAGAACATGCTAGTGTAGGCGAAATGCTTGATGGGGCAAACCGCATCTTGCCCACCACTGACTGGTCACACTCCCGAGTTTCCATCACACATGTAGAAGTCTCCTTGGTCCATCCTTTACCCTGCGCGACCCGAAACACGATCAGGAGCGTAGCGATTGTCTGTGGTGGAGGTGAGAAGAAGGTGGTAAGCCTTCTGAACGAGCCTCACCTGGAACTGGTTCAGGGACTGTAGGAAAACCTGCGAAAATGCGTTCCCGATCCCGAACAGGACGAGAAAAGCAACAGAAACGACAGAGTAGAGTGCGGCGGATTCGATGATCATCGCAGCCACTGATGTGTATTGTGTCCCGTATCTTGGGCCGAGAACGGAAACAATCCGATATCTGAAGACCAGCAAACGGAGGACGATAGCAATGGTGAGAATGATGTTTAAAGCGAGTGATAGGCTGAAATAAGGGAGCGTAAAGTTGACATTCCTCGCCACATAGGGATTTGTGGTCGAAACTTGCATGAGGAACATTATCCCCATGGCTGCGATTTCGTAGCGCCTGTTAGACCTTCTCACAAGGTTAGGACAGAACTCGAGGTACTGACCCACGGAGCCTGCGAGCACGAGGCAAGGGAAGAACATCACGATCCACGTAGGGACTCGGCACCTTTGATAAATGACTTTGAAACGCCACACCTGACATTGCGGTGAGTCGTTAATTAGACGGTGTAATTGGATCGTTACTGACCACCAAAGCATCGGAAAACCAGTTGGACAGAACGAAGGCTATGTTTCCGACATCGTCGATAGGGATCGAGAACATATTGTTCTCGAATGCGTTCGGACCACCCGGATAATTACGATAGTCGATGAACGCCATCTGCGTGAATGCCGCGAGTGCGCCCATGAAGAGAGTACTGAGGAGGAAGGAGACGGTGATGTAAATCAATAGAGGTAAGCGTTTCTTGAATTCCACACGGTTTGCCTGGCGAACGAGCAGACAGAAGGACGACACATATAGCGAGACGGTAATGCCGTAGGCGATAGCGCTTATGACGACACCTTGAAGCCAGCACTTCTCTGAGAAGAGAGTCTGAGCGTCTTCATTTGGGACCCAACTAGAGTTGGACGACATGTCAAGTAAGCAAGTAAGCCCAATCAGTGAGCGAAGTGCGAATAACCTAACTCTGGTCTGGTTGCTACTTAACCTGAGGCTAACTGAAACAAGTTCCTAAAAGTCGGAACATCCATGTGTCTCTCAGTTGCATTATCGCGCAAGTCGGCTTGGAACGGGATCCATTGCACTTGGCCGCTGTGAATCCGCGTATCCAGGTAACTGTCATTATGAAGGTGATTCGAGTTGATGATCATTTTCTATTCTTGCAAGTAGATGCACCTATGGGTCTCACATCAGCTGCCGTACAGTTACCAGTCTACATGCACACCAGCACCTTCTTCATTGAACAGTATGCATTATGATCATGATCATGAACACCACGATGAGTCACGGGGGTGAGGCTTTCCCTGCCTTAGTGAAGTCAATGAAATTTTAGAATCTGAAACCATATCAATCGGTCGTTTGATCTGCCAAGACGGCCCGGATCCAACTCGCAAACAACGGAATCCCGTCGATTTCTCAATGCTTCGAATTGTTTCAGGCTGTGAGGTGTGGCCACGAGGTGTTGAGCCCAGGGACCTTCTTAGAGATGGACTTCTGTCACCGGTCGTGAGCGGTCGCTGTTGTCGAAGCAATGCACAATCGTTGGTCATAGACCGTTGAGAGCAAGCCATGTATCCGGGAAACCGTTATCCCAACAACGCCCCAGGCTACTTGCTGTAGCGATTTCAAAAGGAAGTCAGAAATTCAGCATTGTCATTCAGCCCTAAATTCAGCTTGTGAAATCTCTTACTTCATTATACAGCTTCGTCCAATCCCGACAAATGACCCGCGTCGCACCCCTCGCAGCGTTTTTGGCTTGACCATGATATTCCACATAGTTGACTGGCGCAATAGTTCATGCAACTGTTGGTCAACTGCGACGGCGGCTGGGCCCTAGCAAGAGTCGTTATTGTTGTGGATGATGCCTAGATGTTTGCGTCTGAGAGAACGTCCGTGGGCCCCCACACAGAATGAGCGGGTCGAACCCCACTCTTGTCCGACTTCGAGGCTGTAGTGGGGTTGTGCGAAGGTATTACCGTATTTAGTAAGATAGACTCGTAGTGTATGATTAATGAGTGAAAATGATATTATGTTCTGCTCAATTGGTGTTCGGATGTCATCATTTGCATATCGTAGCATCAGCAAAACAGTTGGTGGTCAGAACCAACTAGCACTCAGCTACCATTGGGAATCGGAAACTGTTTTATTGATGTAGTGTGATTTCCCATATGTACATAACCTACCATGTGGCACACTGCTACTCATCATTTCCAATGGCCTGAAAAAGTCTGCAAATGACTCTGCCAGCTCAAAGACAAAAGCTGATCCTACCAAATTTGAAATGGACTACAGTAGACATCCTCATAATGCATATTGTTGGGGCCACCAAAATCCTGATGCATTATCATGGATATGCAAAGCCATGTTTTTCCCACAGTGACCTCATACCTGGTGTTATAATCATATCTCTTATAACAATCTTTTGCATTCGGACTTCATCATATTTCTCTTTCAAAGGTCACGTGACCTAGCACACGTGATCGTGGGATTATACATGTGACCACAGGCTGACTAAGCATATGACGTCATGGTCCAGACTGGCCCAGACTCTATGACGTCACATCTCATGTATTTAATCTCTGTTTGCTTCTCTTTTTTTTTATTGCCGTCGACTCGTGACTTCTTCATATATACATGTATAGTAACTAGTCTCATGCACTGCATGGTCTGTGCGCATTCCCTTGTAATATAAAAGGGCTTGTGGTTGCGGCTAGGATTCCCTAGCTTTAACCACTTGTCTTATTCGCTGGCAACAGTTGAGAGATTAAGGCTTGAGCTATCCTCATTACACCTTGCCAGTACTTGTGTAGTACTGCAACAGTTGTGGAACCCCGTGTGACTTGATAACATCGTTGTCTCGTAACACCTGGGTGACAAGTTATGTATGAATCATTGATACAAGTACTAACTACCACTAAATTACAAGTTGAAAAAACTGTCTAATGAAGTCTGTTTAGCACTGAGAAACTCCTGATGCTGAAGCTTAGCATGAAATTGATAAAGATGATTGTTGAAACAGTAGTGTTCTATGTCTATATTTCACTTACAGCCACTACGTTTCTAGACTGGTCTATATGACATCATTGTCTAGACCTAGTCATGCTTATCACATTACAAATAGCTCTTATTATGCTATTGGACGATATGCTTAGTCTTATCTCTTATCTCTATCATATTGTCATGTATTTCATACTATACCTTATAAAGGTACTATACAGAACATAAGTACAAACACTCATGTACTGTATATAAGACAGCCCTTATGGCTTGTCGTTTTTGTTATAATCATAACATTTTATTCGTACACTTTCAATTCGGACTTAGTCGTTTTCACTTTCAAAGGTCACGTGACATAGCGCACGTGATCGTGGGAACTTACATGTGATCTCCTGCTGACTAAGCATATGATGTCATGGCCTAGACCAGGCCTAGACTCTATGACGTCACGACACATGTATTTAATCTCCGTTTACTTCTCTTCTTTTTGATCCCCGCGCCTCGTGTGGTTAATCACCGTTGCGCTTCTCTTCTTTAGTCTATCCATGTATAGTAAATCCTCACACGCACAGCATGGTCTGTGCGCATCCTTGTACAATATAAAAGGGCTTGTGGTTGCGGCTAGGATTCCCTAGCTTTAACCACTTGTCTTATTCGCTGGCAACAGTTGAGAGATTAAGATTTGAGCTATCCTCATTACACCTCGCCAGTACCTGTGTAGTACTGCAACAGTAGTGGAACCTCGTGTGACTTGATAACTTCGTTGTCTCGTAACACTTGGTTAAAGCTTCTGATACACACCCGGTTCCCAGGGCAGGGATAGTCTCGTTTCCACGCACATACCAGTACGCTACCACTTGAAGGGGCAGCTTTTCCGCTTAGGAAACCATACCCGGAATCCAGGGTTAAGGATCGTCACTGGGCGTTCGCCAGTTTTCATTTTCGTTTTACCCCCGCGCCTTTAGGGGAGCTCCTCGGAAGAGCAGTCTTTGTGTCTCGGAGTAGCACCTGTAAAATTCATTCTCAGACGCTCCCTTTGGAGTTGTTAGTCCGCGTCAGGGTCGAGCCTGATTTGCGAAGTGCGACATAGGGACCCCCAAATCCCTGTGGCTGAGCAATTCTCCGAGTAGTCCCTGTGGTAACACGGGAGGTAGAAGAAAAAACCCTTCGTCATCATTTGTCAAATAGTAGTAAAAAAATCTTTACCCGTTTCGGTTCATTACCGAACCAGACTTCGTCGGAGATACTACCTCCGTTCGAAAAAATATTTCTTTCGCTCTACTTGCTGTAGAATTCCCCAGAGTTCCTTTGGAAGATAGGGGACAGTAAGGAAGTCTATATCTCGTAGCTTCTTTTTTGTACTTGCCGAAGAAACCCGGTTATCTGCCGAAGAAAAAATTGCCGATGAACTACCTTGGAATTTTCATCTTTACCACAATCGCCGCATACATCGTTTTTGTCACCACTCTCGTAATCGCGCTTAAAGTTTTCAATACAATCGTCGCGAAGCAAACTCAACCTTACACCATCACCCTATCTTTTAACCGAAACAAATTCACCGCCAAACTCTCCTTCCCTACCGTACAGCATCCTCAAGGCGACGGTGAATTATCCGATCACGAGTGGGACCAACAAACCTGGAATTAGGACAATCTGGGTTCAGAAACTTCGGAAGATTTCCCGATAGACAGCGAAAAAAGAATGTCAGATCCGGGACCTTCCAATGCCCCCACATTCGACGACCAAACCCTGCGCGCCCTCTTCGCGCAGTGGATGGAAAAAGATCAGCAAGGAGGAATTTCAAAGAAGGTTGCTGACCCAGGAGAATGGGACGGCGATCGGGAAAAGTTCCACCACTGGTGGACCTCCCTCAAGGTCTGGGTCTCCGTTAACAATTGGAAGACCGACAAACTCCGGACTGTGGCGGTTCTTAGCCGCATTAAGGGAAAGGGTCAGGACTTTTCCCAAATCCTCTTAGAAGACTACGTCACCGACGAGGAAAAATACATCGACCCCAACGATAGACCTAGGGGAAAAAAGGGAGACTTGGCATGGCCCGAATGGGACACCTTACAGGATACCATACGAAGCCACTTCCAGATTGACGTCTTGGCACATCAAGCGTTGATCAAATTAACGGCTTTTACCCAAGGCCAACAACAAATCGATGGGTTCCTCGAGAGGTTTAAGGTCCTCTATCGTCAATCGGAGTGTGAACCGAAGCATGCGGTCGAACTCCTCAAGCGTGCTGTAAAGTACGAAGTATACAAGCAGGTCTGCTTGACCGTCGACGAAGATACGTTG